>JAAMXJ010000102.1:349409-607316 GCA_019693375.1 Asterochloris erici | reverse complement strand
GCCATCCGGGGCCTGTACTGATGCCAGGCCTGCAGGCCCCAGCTGTGGGGCTGCAGGCTGGCAGCTGCCTCAGGGGCAGCATGTGGTGGTTGCCCCACTCCTGCATTGATGAGGGCTCCCCTTAAGTGTTCAGAGATGGAGCAACAGCTTGTCTCTCTTACAAGCCTGGCCCCCGTGGTTTCCTGAGGGGGTCCGCAGAGGAGTGGCTGGCTCTGCTGCTACCAGCAGCACGCAGCAGCCTGCTGCCCACAGCGTGCCTTTGCACTGGGCGCAGGCGTGGCAGAGGAGCTGCTCTGGTTCATTCGCGGATGCACGGATGCAGGGCAGCTGCAGGCGAAAGGCATCCCCATTTGGGACGGCCACGCCTCGCGCCAGCACCTGGACAGCGTGGGCCTGACGGACAGGCGAGCCCTGCTCCATGCTTCTGCACTGCTTGCCACCGCTGCTGCTGTACTTTGCTGTTCCCGACTTGATGCCAATGTACAGCCCCTGTCAATGCTACCCCACAGCAGAGAGACCCTTTTGGGCAGCGATGAGAGGGCCCTTGTGGATCACGGCAACTGATGCTGTCAACTGCAACCATCCTGGTTGCAGCTGGCTTGAATGGCGCTGCACACAGGGGATCAGTGTAGGGCTTCCAGTGGCGCCACCCCACAGCAAGCCTACTCTGCCATGCAGGGACAGGGAGGCCCCTGTGAGTCGCGGCTGCTGATGCTGCACATTGCAGCCACATCCATGACAGCAAGCATGTTTTGGACTGCAGGGAGGAGGGAGACCTGGGGCCAGTGTACGGCTTCCAGTGGCGCCACTTTGGGGCCCCCTACCATGGCATGCACGCAGACTACAGCGGGCAGGGGGTGGACCAGCTGGCAGAGTGCATCCACAAAATAAAAACCAGTCCCTATGACCGTCGCATCGTGCTGACTGCCTGGAACCCGAGCGCACTGCCAGACATGGCACTGCCACCCTGCCACATGTTCTGCCAGGTAGCGCTGCCTCCGGGCCTTTCTGCAGATGTCTGCTCTCTGGCATAATCGACATGCTGCCTGTACAGGCATCATTTCAGCAGCTGCCTGCAGACTGTGGCATCGTCTTCCTGCCAGAGGCCTGCCAGGCGCAAGTTCCTGGGCACAAAAGGCCACTTGCTTGCACCTGCTGAATGATGCTCCTGTCGCAGCTGAGCAGCCTGCATGCTGCTGCTGCTGCTCAGGCAGCAAAGCAACCATCCTGGCAGGCGGAGCAGGAAGCTCTGCCGGCTGTAGGGACCAGCTCCGCAGTGACCTGGCCCAGACACCTCACTCTTAACAGGAAACTTGATGGCACCTTGACTGCCAGCCGTCGACCTGCTCATGGTGGTCAGAGCACCTCTGCTGACTCCACTGCAGCTGCCCGCAGTTTTTTGTGGCTGATGGGGAGCTGTCCTGCCAGATGTACCAGCGCAGCTGCGACCTGGGCCTGGGGGTGCCTTTCAACATCGCCAGCTACGCCCTGCTGACGTGCCTCATGGCCCAGGTGGGTTCATTGTGGCCACTGAGCTATGTCTTGCCCACATGCAGCTGCATGGCAGTGGGCAATGGCAAGTGGTGCAGCATCTTGGCAGCAAAGGTCAGATCTAGGGCGACCTGCAATTGATGGGGTCTTGGTCATGCAAAGATCTGAGCTGACATCTCCTTGGCGCCTGGAAGCAAGGGTCACCCCCCCGCAGCTGGTGCAGGCTTCACGTTTCGAGTGCAACCCTGCTGTGCAGGTCTGCGGACTCCGGCCAGGCGAGCTTGTGCATGTGCTAGGTGACACCCACGTCTACCTGGATCATGTGAACCCGCTCAAAGAGCAGCTCCAACGCAGCCCTCGACATTTCCCTGTAAGTGCCTGAGCTGCTTTACTGATGCCCGGTGCAGAAGCCATGCATGGTCATTAGGCTGAGCATGCCTTGTGGTTACTGCAGAGGTTGCGCATCAACCCGAACAAAACAGACATCGACAGCTTCACACTGGCAGACTTGGAGCTGCAGGATTATGAGCCCCACAAGAAGATAGTAATGCAGATGTCTGTCTAGCTTGCTTGCAATGCGCTGTCATGCAGACCATTTAATGATTAATTAAGCAGAACTCCAACAAAACATGCTCTGGAAGTATGCTACCGATGTCCTGTCTTGTTCTCATCCGCCAGTATCTCAGAGTCTGTGAATTCCATGTCTGACTCCTCCTGCTCATCCAGTTCATTCAAATCTTCATCCATGGCCTGAAGCCTCTCTGCCTCATCCAGGCTGAGGTTATCAGGCAGACTGGACAAGTCCATTCCATCACTCTCTGCCTCCTCGTTGTTGCGAACCACCCTTTGCATCACCTCATCATGCCTGGCCACCAGCTTGCTGATCTCGCTGTCGTCCTCTGTGCTTGCAGTCCCATTGCTGACAGCGGCAATGACAGTAGGGTTGATGTCTGCTGTACTCATTTGGGACGAGTTTGAATCCCTGCCAAGGGCGCTGAGGGCCTCATCGCTACTGCGAGTCGGCAGCGCCCTGGCGCTGGCACCAGGAGGCGAGGGCGACACCATGGTGCTGCGGCTGAAGCCTGCATATAACAGGACAGTTCACGAACGGAGGGGACAGGCTTGGGAAAGCTGTTTAGAGCCCAGCCAGAGGCGCGCATCCAGCTGGTGGCAGCTGCCTGCTTCATGTAATTGGATCACTGTTTCAAGTACAGCTCCTATGTGTGCAGCCCTGTGTGGGCAGCACACGCACCTGCAGGGCTGGAGGCCTGACCTCTGCCCTTGGCGGCTGCGATCACTGCCACGAGCAGCAGCGCGCTGACCACGATGCCAGCAAACGCCAGCTGGCGCCTGCTGCTGCTGAAATGCTGCCACCAGCCATGCAGCCGACTGACCACGCCTGAGGATTGACTGCTGTCCCCAGGCCGTGCAGTCTGCAGAAGGGGAGATGCAAACAGTTCAAAAGCCAGTGTCCTCTGCCCTCCATCGTTGCATGAACATGGAGTTTTCTTGGACACTCAGCAGGAATGCAGCCACACTGACTGGGCCTGACCTTGACTCTGAGGCTGCTAAACCGTTTTTGGTGCTCATCTCGCGCACCTCCTTCTACCTTCTTTAATTCATCTGTGGCACCAGCTGAGGCTTGAGTTTCGCGAGACGTGAGTGACACAAGGCAAGCAAATTACAGACCATCAATGTGTTAAGGTTGGTTGCAGCCCGGCAAAGTTTAGCAACTCCTATTGCACACAAGATGTTACCTTCGATCAGCTGTGACAGTTCTGATGCCATGGCAGGGCCTGCAGCCCGCTTCCTCAAGCCAGGCCACCGACCTAAAGGTAGTTATGTCACGACTTGACGTCAACTCGCCTTCAGCCAGCTCTTTCCGGGATAAGACTGTGCGTACGTCAAAATCTTTGCAGGCAAGGAGGCAAGGGGGCAAATTTCTCTGAAACAGGAGCATGGGTGTCGAGCATGCGATTGCGCACTTAGGTGGGTCACTGGATTTTGGGAGGAGGGCGGGGCTGAAGAAGATTACTGGGTAAACACAGCACGTTCCCCAAAGGGATTGACAGGATCTGCAACCAAAGTTGGGCTGCGCCCAGATTCTGACATGCGCTGCTGCTGCTGTGTGAAGGCAGGCAGCCTCTGAGGCAGCTGCTGCGGGTTGTCAGCGCTGGGCAGTGGCCCTGAGTCTGCCCTTCCCTGCACAGCAAGCACCGAGGATCAGTGCCAACAGATGCACATGTCTGCTGGTCAGCATGCAGCTGTGTGACAGACATGCGAAGCTGCACCTCTTCATCAGCACCAGCCAGAGCGCACTTGCGTCATGCAATATGGTTTGCTGGCATGCTCATCAAGCCAACCGGGAATGTGGACATAGTGCTGAACTGCTGGCTGTGATGGGGACCTGTCCACTGTCAAATGATGCCCCCTGCAGCGTGCCCAGCCGGAAGACTGCCCTGGCTTGTAAGAGCCAGCTGCCTGTGCAGTGCAGCCATGCGGGGCTCAACATGCCTCCTCGGGCAAAAGCAGCCCTTGCTCTTCAAGGCAGCCAGGCAACCTTCAGCGCAAGGCTGCGCACCTGCTCAGGCGCGGCTCCCATGCCTGCTGCCCACCCACGGTCACTGCTGCCCCCTGTGCTGTACATGCATCCCAGGAGGGATCCAGCACTGAAACCTGTTGCTGGCGGGGCATGCGCTGGCTCAGGGAGACCCGCCTGGAACCCTGCACGGTGGGCAGGTGAAGCCTGAGCAGTGTCAAGTCTACTGCGTATATAAACTGCCCAGCACATTCACTTCAGCCACCAGTGGAGCTTGGGGCCAGGCTATCTGACCACTTACGAGACCTCTGGGCTGAAGCCAGCGGGGCAGACCCAAAGCTGCACTCCATCACATGTGCTGGTGGGGAAGTTTTCCCTCCACAGCAGCATGCACCAGCTTCAGCCACTTGAAGCAGCACACAGTGTTCACATGCCTGGATTGCTTGCAAGAAGCAACTGGATGGCCCAAGAGCCAACTTGACATATCAAGCCCTGCATTTAAGGTCTGCTCGTACTGACATAGCACTGCTTCCTCTGTGGAAGTACACACAATCTGGAGACAGTGCAGGACAATTAATGCAGAGAGATGCAGGTGCACCCCTTGCCTGGGTGGGCGCCAGCCAGCACCCATTGTTCAGCCAGTGAGCCTACCCCTGCACTCTGCCCAGCAGGGATGTGGCATGCGATCAGCTTGCCTGGTGAGCTTCCAGCCGCCGGCGCCTGCAGGTGCTGCCTCTGCCCTTGTACACCCAGTGGGGACGCCTGCGTGGGGGTGCCCCAGCTGCTGGCATTTGACAGCGTCGCCAGCGGGCTGTCAGCGGCCCCTGCCTGCAGGCCGATTGCCTGCTGGGGGCTGCCCTGCGCCTCTCGCTGCTTCAGCGGGCCCAGAATGATGTCGGCCAGGCTGGGGCTTGCAGTCTCGCTGACCAGCAGCACCTCCGTCTTGCTCTGCCCCACCACGTCTGCAGCCAGGTGGGTTGAGAGGGTCCAATGAGCCAGCCAGCACCAGCTTCTGTACTGCTGTGCCCCACTGAGTCTGCTTTTGCTGCTGGAGGCGCAGCAAAATCAGCCATCAGCTTCATCGTCAGCAGGGCGAAACAGAAGAGTTGCGAGGGTGCCGGTCCTGCCTCCCTCACCTGAAGGTGTCTTGACCAGGGCATGCTTCCCATCAGCAGTCAGCACTGCGCTGTACACCTCCTTGGCAGGCAGCACGGGGTCATCCCAGCTGATCAGACTGACATCCCCACCAACATTCTTTGTCACCCGCACCTGCAGCATGACAGAGGTACAGTGCAGGCGGTGCACAGTACAGGCAGTGCTTGCTGGAAGCGCGCCCAGCTGATGAGCGCTGCAGGGCTGCGCACCCAACCAAGCACCCGGATGCAGTACTCCAGGGTGCTTGGAGACCATGGGCAAGGACGGGGTCCCCAGCTGCTGCAAACCTCGAGGTGCAGTCTGCAGCTTCAGAAGCTGTTCCGCAGCAGAACACAAGGCACAGGCACCATGCCACCCGCTGCAGCTGCAGCCTGTGCCTTCGCATGCAGGCACGCCTGGGGACAAAGGTGGCGGCCTGCACGTGTGCATGGCCTGCAGGATGCGCTCAGTGCTGGCCAACCTGCGCCTGAGGCACCATGCCACCTGCTGCTGCTGCAGCCTGTACCACCGATGGGGGAGGGGGCGGGGGCCTGCTGGGCGTCAGCTGGCCGCTGCCGCTGGCACGGCTGGTGCGCTGCAAAGCAGCTGATGCTGACATGATGGCACCTGGATCAATCTGGTCTCCAGAGCTGGAGCGGCGATGCCGCCCAGGCGGACCTGCATGCAATGTGGTTCAAGCTTCACATCATGTTGCAGAGGCAGCGTCTATGTCCCAATGCAGTGCATGTCGCGCTTCAAGGCAACCCAGAGCTGGCCAATGCTGCCCGGGGCAGGCTTGCAGGGATGCCGAGGTCGCAGAGGTAACTGCGCCTGCGCCCCAACTCATCCAAGCACGCATGTGGAGGTGACAAGTGTAGACCACAGGCTGCGCGGGGGGCCTGGCAGGTCAGGGAGACACATTCGTGGGGTACGCATGGGGTAAACACTCCCCTCCTCGTGAATGCCAAGTGGCTGAGTGGAGTGCCAGTTACTTCGCGGTCGTGTTTGTGTCAGCCAGCAAGGCAAATCAGCCAGCAGCAAATCGACACTGCACTGCCGGAGCTGCACAAGGTGACACTGCAGCACATTGCTCCACACATGGCATGCCAGACCCACCTGTGTGCCTGGTGCATATGCCCCACCTGTTGCGGCAGTGCCGGGCGTCCAGGTGCTTGTGCGCCTATGGCCTGAGAAGGTGCGGGCCAGGGCTTCTTGTGCCTGCAACCCGCTGCCTGAGCTGCCAAGCTGCCCTGACCTGTGCTGCTGCTGCATCTCATGGCCTCCCATGTGGGCTTTGATGGCAGGGCTGCTTGCCTCCTCCGGGGTGGGAGCCAGCTTTGCCTGAGACCCCAGCTTCACATCTGCCAGCCCACGTCTGATGAAAGTGGCCATGCCTGCATGACGGACAGCCGCCTCAGTAATGACAAGCAACCCATCTCAGAGGCAGGCATCCCAGCATATCATGAGCTGACCTCTTGCAGCCAAGCAAGTGGAGGGCCTGCCGTATGGCAGAACTGAGCCTTTCAGAGGCTGTGAGTGTAGTTTGGGGGAGGCACAGGAGGGCTGTTTGGGGCCTGACCTGGGTCTGTGGGAGCATGCAGCAGATGCTGAGGGGGCAGCTGCGGCTTGATGGGGCTGTTGTGGGCCGCCACAAAGACCTTCTGGGGACTCACATCAGACGCCGCCTTGCTCAGAGCACTCTTGCGCTTCCTGCAGCACTGGAGCAACTGGGTAGGCATGCCTGCTGGCCCTTCATGGGCACGTGATGGCCTGGGCGTGAAGGCCATTGCCACAGGTGCACGAGAAAGTCGCACTCGATGCCAAGGACATGCAGTGAGGTGCAGGTCTGCTTGATGCAACGCTGTAATAAAGCTGGATACACCTCCTTCCGACATGGCAGCTGGCAGCAGCAGTCAGCACTTTCCCGTCCGGGTAAGTGCAGGCACTGCAGACAGGCCGCACCATCGTGGGGGCGGCCTGTCAGCGCTTGCCGAAGCCATCCTCTCCAAGGCGGGAGAGCCTTTCTGCTGCTGAGTGGATCCCTCTGGACTGGAGGCTGCTTCGCAAGTATCGAGGCAGGCAAATTGGCGTGGGCAGCAACTTTGTTCAGTGTCGTGCTTTGCCTTCTTCCCTTGTTGCGACAGCTTGATGCTGCCTCTCCTGCTGGCTGGGGCCACTGTTCTGGTCGCTGCCAGTCTCATGGGGCTGTTTGCGAGCAAAGTCAGGTATCCAGGTGGGCAGACTGGGCATTGAACCTGCCCGCAGATCTGGCATACCCACACCCCCTTGTGGTGTGCAGGAAAGCATGTGGTCATAACAGGCGGGTCCACTGGCATCGGCCTATGCCTTGCCAGGGAGTTTGTGAGCAGAGGAGCAGCGGTGACACTGATTGCCAGAACAGCATCGAAGCTGCAGGCGGCTCAGGCAGAGCTTGAGGCCATCATTGGCAGGCAGTCCGGCCACCAGGGGCGAGTGCAGATCCAGGCAGCAGACACGACTCAGCCGCAGGAGGTGAGAGAGCTCTCCCGCAAAGATCTGGCTCCTGCCTTACTTGGTCTGAACACCTGCTAACCTGTGCCTGCAGCTGGCCAACGCCATCCAGCATGCAGAGGCAGCTTTTGGGCCTGTGGACGTGCTGGTCTGCAATGCTGGAGCATCTGTCCCAGGCAGGATATAATTCTGCACTTTGCCGACTGACTTGCTTTTCAAGCCACCTGGCAGCCCGCGAAACCAAGCACCATAGGCCCGCAGCCACTCTGCCTGCCACTCCAAGTTTCTGCACCCGCTTGACAGTATGTTTGCATGTCTGCAGCTAGATTTGAAGACACAGACCTGGCCATCTTCAGAAGCCTGGTGGATCTCAACTACATGGGCACTGTGCATGCCCTCAAGGCTGTGTTGCCAGGCATGGTCAAGCGCAGGAGAGGCCAGGTTGTCATGATCGCCTCTGCAGCGGCGATCTGCTGTGAGTACCTTTGCATGCGCCTCTTTTCGATTATGCTTGGTCTCTGAGCCCCTTCAGGCTGAGCCCTTTAGGCTCCCACATAGTGCCTGGTGCAGTCCTCAGACACTGAAGTTGAGCTGACACTACGATCGACCTGCAGCTTTTGCTGGGTTCTCATCATATGCACCCACAAAGTGGGCAGTGCGAGGTCTGGGAGACTGTTTGCGGAATGAGGTGGGCCAGCCTGCCTCAGTCCAGCCCACGATGGGAATGCGGCTGTGATGCTGATGGGGCTCGGCTTCATGGAGCTGCCTGAACCTGAGCGCAGCAGCAGCTGTTATGCTGCTGCGTCAGCTCTGTGTCAAGCCACACAAGCTGCCCTGCAGTATCAAGGCACCGGCATCACCTTCAGCATTGGCTACCCGCCAGACACAGCCACTCCAGGCTATGAGGAGGAAAGCAAGACCAAGGTATGTGCTGTCTCCCATGTGTCATTCTTGCCTGTCTCAAGCAGCTGGTGATGTCTGGCAATGACTGCTGCAGTCAAAGGAGTGCACAGAAATCAGCAAGGCTTTTGGCCGCGTCTACAAGCCAGAGCAGGCAAGTCCCCTGTCTGCTGCATTTGCCAGCCTGGAGGCTGCTGGTTGGCAGTTCCATCTTGCCTGCAGGTGGCTAAGACCCTCATGCAGGGCATTGAGCGCAAGCTGTACCACCTGCCCGCGCCAGACGTTGTTCAAAACCTGCTGATGGACAATATGGCCAGCCTGTCCCCGCGCTACCTCCCTGTCATTGTATCCTGCCTCATCCAGCCTATAGTTGTGCTCATCATGTGTGTGGTGAGACTTATCTGCGACCGCATTGTCATCACAGTGCGAAAGCAAGAGTTGGAAGGTATCCCCTGATCTTCTGAAATCATTCTTTGGGGAAGATGAAGCAAATGTTGGTCTGACTCTATATTTTTCCTTCTGGGATGCATGACATTGCCATATGGCTTTCGAAATTGCAGTCCTGATGTCCAAACAGCGTCCAGAGCACGCCCGGCTGCGCCAACTTGACCTGATTTTGATCGACTCGAGATCTGGCACAGCAAGGTGATAGATGAAGGCCGCCTGCCCTCAACAGATCAGCACATGATTGCTAGTGCCAGGCTCCTTGGGGTGACATGTGTAATCAAAGTCTTAGGTGAAGCCTGCTCATGGAGCTCCTGCTGACGCCTGTTTAGGTGAAGCCTGCTCATGGAGCTCCTGCTGACGCCAGTGGTGTCCCGTCTGTTGCGACGCTTCATCAAGTCAGCAGACGGGCAGGCTAGCAGCAGCCTGCGGGTGTCGCTGTCGCGGGGCTCAGTAGTGCTACATAATCTGGAGCTGGATCTTGATGAGCTGCTGCACAAGCTGCCTGTCAGGGTGGAGCGCGCCTTTGCGCGGCAATTGCGCATCGTCATCCCTTGGACCAGCCTGGCAACGCAGCCGATCCAGGTGGCGCTGGTGTTGCTGGTGCTGGAAGAGGGTGTACATGGCCGCCAAAGATGCTGACCTGTCTTGGACTCAGAGGCTTACTCAGGACAGCATGGCGGGCCTGAAAGTTTTGGCTGCCCTCCTTGACATCAGAGACTGGCAGGTTCACACCAGTGCCTGACTGGCAATGCAAACCCATGCCTGAAATGCAGGTGCAGCTGGATACAGTGGAGCTTCTGCTGGCAGAGCAGCCAGCGCATGCAGATGAGGGAGGACCTCGGCCAGTCACGGCAAAAGCAGAAGGTGCCATGCTACCAGCACCCCATCAGCGGTCTGAAGGCACACATGTTAGCCTGTCAGAGGCTGTGCTGCCATGCTGCTGAGGAAAGCCTGCAGGGCAACTTGAGTCCATCTGGTGCAGCTGCACGCTGCTGGGGTGATTCGTTGAGCTTATTGATTCTTTGAGCATGCTGGTGACCTCGGTGGTGCTGCACCTGCGCGTACGGGTGGCCAATGTGAGGCTGCTTGGCTGCAGGTGCCCCTGCTGCAGCAGGCACCAGCTGGATGGGGTCGCTGACCTCCATGCTGATGCACACGCTGTTCAACGTCACTGTGACAATCAACAATCTGATTGTCAAGCTGGCGGCAGGAGGCACAATGGCCACATTGACGTGCAAATCCATCATGGCCTGCACACCGGATGATGGCTGGCAAGAGGAGCTCGAGGTGCTGCCTGCCTCCCTATGCTGCCTGAATCTTGGAAAGCTTCTGTCCAATGTAGTGCTCTTGCTAGGGGGCACAGCTTTGGTCCAAGCACTGGACGCCTAATGTCATGATGCAGCTCTCAGCCTGCAACACAGTCCGAAATCGTTTGCAGGGCACCATGAGTGGCTGTGAGTGACACCCTTGTTTCCCTCTTGAGTTGCGTGTCTCAGATCTCTTTGACCCCTGTGCAGGCCCCCGAGGAGTGGCTCAAGAAGGTTGTGGAAGTGTCCAGCCTGTCTGTGACGCTGACTGAGCGCTGGCGGGTGCAAGCGCCGGCCCAAGCTGGCCAGCAGCCCCTCCTGCAGCTGCCCTTGGTCCAGATTGCGGCGCTGGCGCCTGTGATGGCATTGCTGAGCAATGTGGCGGCAGTGTCGCATGCAGAGGCCTTCATCGATGTGCTGGTCAAGCCAGTGAGGGCGGCTGTCACTGCGCAGCAGGTGCAGTGGCTGAGAAGCTTTGCAGCGGCGGTGCCAGGAATTCTGCGCTCAGGAGGTGCGCTGTGTGATGGCCTCCAACAAGGTGTAGCTGTGTGGCAGCGAGCGGTGCTGCAAACTGAGGTTTCCGGAGCAGAATATCTGCATGCAGGATCTCAAATGGGTGCATGCACAACAGAGGCCAGCAGCCCTCATCAGGACCTGTTGTCTGATGCCAGCAGCTGCTTCAAAATTAGACAAGGCTGCACCTCTGCAGGCACTGCATCCGAGCAGCTACCCCTGCATCATGCAGCTGGCATGAGTGGCAACGAACAGGCGCCTGCTGGTGTTGTGGAGACTCCTGGACCTGATCTGGAGCCCGGGCCTCCCCCAGGTTGGTGTACAGTGGCAATCACAACCTCAGGCTGTGGCTGCAGACACCCTTGTCCTTCCATTCTGCATCTTGTGCGGTGCCACCCATGTGTGTAGGCCAAGCACTGACAGAGTTGGCTCTTGAGACTACAACGCTGTCTCTGCTGCCACCTTCTTCTGCAGTTGCAGCACAGGCAGATTTGGATAGCGGCACCAGCATCACATCACCAGCTGCTGATGATTATGCACCTGGAAGGAGACATGTCTGTCTCTCTGTACATTGTGGACCTGCCCCAGAGCCAAAATGAGACAATGCACAACTTACCCACAACACCCTCAATAAGCTGAGATCATGCATCACCATCTGGCACATGCTTTGCAGAGTCTGAACAGCCTGAGGTGGCTCCTGTGCCGCCAGGCGCCCGCAGCATTGGAGGCCTGCTGAGTAAGGCCTGGGGCTTTATCACAGATGAGGCGGCAGCATTAGAGGCCCAGGCGGATGGCGTGGTGGACCCCGCCCTGGCAAAGGCTCCGCAGCCCAGTTGGGGCCTGAGGCTCGCTCTTCAAGGTTAGCCCCGCATCCGGAACCACTTCAGGGGCATCTTGCTCAGAGAAATAGGCTCATCAGTAGCGTGCAGAGCACATGTGCTTTTCTGAGATCCATGGGGAGCTGCAGAGCAGTAGAGGGCACACTTCCTTGTGTTGCTGCAGGCGGCTTGATCGAGTGTTTGCCCCCAGGGGAGCAGGATGGCCTCAGGCAGTCCAGGCGCAGCATGGAGGCCACACTGGCTCCACTGCCTCAGGATACAGCAACTTCTGAAGTCCAGGAGCATCTGCACAGCCTGCCGTCTGTCAAGGTGCCCCAGACGCAGCCACATAGCATCCAGACTGCTGCTGGCAGCCAGTCTGGCAGCACAGCAGCAACTGCTGGAACCTACAGGGTACAACAGGAGGAGGCATTCTCACAGATGGACACCCCTCTTTCGCCTCAAGTGGGCAGTAGCCCTGCTGGTAGACCTTCCTCTGTGCCGCCACCTCGGCAGCAGAACCGGTTGCCCTGTGTAGTGCTGGAGTGGTGTGGCATTGTGGCACAGGCCTCTGTAGTGGCTGAGGCTCTGCAGTCGGTCCAGCTGGAGCTACAGAGCTTGCACCTGCTGAGGCCAGTGGCCTGGGCCAGTCCCAACGACGGCGCAGGCCCGCTTGCTGCAGAAGTCAGCGAGCTGGGCAGGGTTCAGTCAGGTCTCAGCAGGGCATCAAGCCAGGCATCGGCAGACAGCGCGGCCCTTCAGCACAGGTGGTCAGAGCCTGGCTGCAGCGAGTTTGCAGGGCCAGCCCTGACAGTCATCAGCCTGCTGCCAAGCGCCGAGTCTGACAGCACAAGGCTGAAGAACGCAGATGAGGAGCCCCTCGTGCTGCAGCTGCAGTGGCACATTACCAAGGTGGAGTCTGCTGCTGCCAGCACAGCAGCAGCAGAGCTACGGCAGCCCAGCAAGGCTTCCTGTGCACAGCATGTGGTGATAAGTCTGGCCCACATCACATGCGCCTATGTTCCCGGCTTTGCCACAGACGTGCTGGGCATGTGGGCTACTCCCAAAGCTGCTGCACTTGCCACCGAGCCTGGGCCGGCCTCACAGGCTGCAGCTGCAGCTGCAATTGCGCAGGGTGGTCCAGCTGCAGGTCACACCCATCAGCAAGGCAGCAGGCCACTGGCACAGTGGCTGGAGCGAGCTTCAAGAGATACGCTCACCCTCTCAGCCGCAAGCTTTGAGCTGGCCGCTCTCACAGCACACGATGCCAGTGCTGGTGTGGCTTTGGTGCAAGGCCGCAGGTTGAGCTGCTTCCTTGGGCCTGTGAAGCCAGCCTCGCGCCCTGACAGCCTGACAGCAAGCCTCCTCAGCATCCCACGGGGGGGGGCTGCCAGGGACGGGCTGCGAGCAGCTGTGGAGCTTCAGATTGCCACCGCAGAGAGCTGGGGCCGGGCTGCTCTTAACCAGCATACGACAGGGAATGAGGCCAGGCCCCATGCTGCCTGGCAGGTACAAGCTGCCAGCAGTATCCTGCAGGCTCAGGCACTGCTGCAGCTGACAGGCCAGGCCAGCAGCGCCGTAAAGGCACCAGCGGGGCCCCTGCTCTGTGCAGCCATCAGCCCAGTCGACTTCCACTTCTCTGGGCAGCAGGCGGCCACACTGCTTGCGGCTGCTGGGGCAGCCCAGGCTGAGGCCGGCCGCAGCTTTCGCTGCTCTCTGCCAGACAGGGCGCTGGCTCCTGAGCAGCAGTGGGACCTGGGGAAGACACCCTGGCTGTCATACATTGGAGTGAACATGGAGCAGTGCCTGGTGGCAGCCCAGCTTGGCGGAGGGCTGGCAGCCGCCACAAATCCACAGCTGTGCGGCCTGCCCTTGAAACGGCTGGACTCGGCCTCCTGGGCGCTCAGCAGCAACAGCTGTGCCATGCACATTGGCACAGGCAGGGGCAGCAACCACACTCAGCCTGCAGTGGCTCTCAAGCTCCAGCACCCCCAAGCCTGTGGGATGCCATGGCAGGTCAGCTGCATGTCTGCCGTAACAAGAGAGAGCCAACAAGTAGTGAGAGAGCCATGCTGCTGCAGAACTTGAGGTGTGCCTCGCTGAGCCCCTGCAGTATGCCTTGTCTGACACTGTAGTTCATGCCTGTACAGGTGCTGCTGCCAGCTCTGGACATAGGACTAGGCCATCTGCACAGCGCGCCAGACACTCCAGAAGCGGCGGCTGAGCGCTCCCAGAGCACCAGCAGCCGCGTCTGGCAGCAGCAGGGACCTAACTTTGTGTTGGTCACCTCAGCCAAGCTCAGCGCGAGCAGAGATGCCCTGGTTGCCGTCAGAGTCACAGACGTCAGCCTGCAGCTGGGCTGTACGCAGCTGCACACCTTGGAGCACTTTGCCTACTGCACTTCTGTGGGGCCCATGCTGCCTGTGAACCCCGGCTATCCCCCGATGGCAGCGCCACAGCGCAAGCAGCTCACCATCACGCTGTCTGCTCGCACAGTGGTGGGGGCTGTGCGCCTGGTGGACTGTGGCGCTGAGTGCAACTTTGCGATGCAGCAGGCCTCTGTCAACCATACCAGCCACACAGTCTGGGTGAGGCGCAGGGTCTGCGGGCAAGAACAGGGCTTTCGCCTGGTGATGCTGAAGTGCTCAGCTGCTCTGTGGCAGGCACATGTTGAGTCACTTTATGGTGTCATTCAGCTGATCATCACTTGCGCAGGTATATGTAGCAAGCTTGCCTGGTATTGCTGATGTGATCACCAGCAGCAGTGATATCTGTGTCATTTCAGTTGAGGACATTCACTGTGTTACTGGTTGCAGGCGGCGCAGGGCCAGCGCCTGCCATCTGGCTTCTACTGTGCTCCAGTGTACCGCAAGAGGGTGCAGTTTGGGCTGCGGCTGCTTGAGGTTGGCATGCAGCAGCATCCGTGCCCACCAACATATTTGTTGCGGTAAGCAATGCAGTTTCTCAGGCACATGACTCGACTGTACACAGCATCTTAGGCAGACATGCGTACACACAGCAGGCCCCAGCACAAATGAAGAGCAAGTTTTACAAACAGTAGCTCCAGGCTCACTGCTCAACCTTCCGTACAGGTGCAAGTCAGCAGAACAGCGAGAGGGGCTGCAGCTGATCTACTCAAAGATTGACCGCCTTGAGGCTGGCGCTTCTTCTGATGTGATTCTCAGCATGGAGCCACTACAGCTGCGTCTGCAGGCAGACGCTGTGCAGGCCCTGCGCCACCTTGTGCAGGCAGCAATCGCCAACCTGCAGGCCGCATGCAGCGCAGGTGAGCACCATGCAGGGCAGGGTGGCAGCTTTACTGACCACGCTCGCGCTGACAGCTTCCGCCCTGGCTACCACAGCTTGAACTGTCCTTCTGCCAGTTGGGGGCTCGCGCTTGCTGGGCAATGTGGCTCCTGATCTGCTGCCCACTCCAGCACAGGTGATGCCTGACCGGCTTCCTTTCTGCCACCTGCAGAAGCCCCACAGCCACCTGGGGCTTCCAGCACCACCAGCATCAAGCTGGCAGTGGCTGGTCTACAGCTCATCATGGCCGCAAGCCAGCAGGCAGGCCCTTGCAGGGCCATTGCGCATCCCACCCCCGCCTCAGAGCTGCTGCACATCAGGCTGCAGACAGAGGATGTGGTGTTCGTCATGCATGATGGGCTTGCAACAGACGCCCGCCAGCTGCTCAGCACTGAGGAGCCTAAGCTCAGGCGTGGAGACATGTCTGTCGTTGCCGCCAGGGTTGAGGTGCATTATCCAGGTAAGGGATGTGGCCCAGCCAGCCAGTAGGCACAGTCACTTGAGCCGCATGTCCATATCCTGCACACTGCCATGTGCTGCTCAGTTGCTTCAAGCCAGCTATTACTAGGATTTGGTGTGCAGCTCTGTAACATCTGCAGTTGACTGGCATCCAGTTACTGAGAGAGCATGCTTGTTCATGCAGGGGTCGAGCTCGCCTCACAGCAGGTCCTGCAGCCAGCTGACCTGCACTTGATGTTTTCTTCAAGCCAGGCTCCTGAGGCCTTCTCAGCTGCTGTCAGAGCATCCTCCCTGTTGCTGGTGCTGTCCCCAGCATCAGCAGCCTGCTTGGCAGCAGTTGCACAGTCTGTGCTGAAGGGCAGCTCAGCCAGCAGCGCAGGGTCTGAGTCCCAGAGCCCACAGCAGGGGTCAGACACCCTGCAGAGCAGCTCCCCTGTCTGCAGTCTGGCACCGGAGCCACGACAGGGCCAGACTGGACCACGGCCAGATGACCTGTGCTGTGGCATGTTCTCTCTGGCATCCGCTGCCACCTCACGGCCAGGTGATCTCACTCAGCTTGCTGTGTAAAGAGCAGAGGCCCGGTCAGTGCAGCCGCCCTCCCTGGGCCACCAGCACTTGCACAAAGCTGAGGCGTGAGTGTTGGCATCAAGTCTGCCGGCTGCCAGTGTCAGGTGCAAAGTTTCGACCCTCCTTGGTGTTGGCTGAAGGCCCAATGCAGGTCAGCCTTGGAAGCGACGAGCCTGGCCTGATCCCCTGGGCTGGCAGCACAGAGAGCTGGATCTGTTGGCGCTACCCATGGCCCCGCCCAGTGCTGCAGCTGCTTGTTGAGGGCGGAGCAAGCATGCTGGCTGAGGCTAAGCCAGAGCTCTCCTTCTTTCACCCGGACGCAGAGCAGTTTGTGAGAGTGACTGTCAGGCAGGAGGTGCTGGACGGGAGCTCCCCTGCAGACCTGCTGTTATTTGTGGAGGTGAGGAATGCCTGCCTGCGCCCAGCACAAGGGGTTGCCTTCAATGCTGGCCATGCATGCTACTGTCCAGCACGACAACTGATGGGCATTTTGCTGAAGCTGCAGCCCTTGCGTGTGCCAAGGCTGCTTGCTGCTCCCGAAACTGTTGCGTCTGCTGCCTGGTGGGCATCTGAGACTGAAGGCAGCAGCATGCAAGCTTCTGCTGTGCTTCGCGGAGTTGCAGGGAGAGCCAATGGCCGCAGAGGAGTGGCAGCTGTGCTGGGATGCCTCCAGCCAGCAGGCTTCAGAGCAGCAGGTGCTCACCGCCCTGCGCGTCAATCCAGCCCCCAGCGCCCTGCCACTTCTGCGGCCGGTGCAGGCCACCGCGACCCTGCAGTGCCCTGGCCTGCATGTCCGCTTGCTGCTTGAGCTCAGCTCTGAAGAAGACAAGATGCCATTGGTGGAGGAGGTCGCCTCGGTCACCTGTAGGCACATGCTGGTGCGCTTGCTTTGCGTGGTGGGGCAAGTTGGCTGCTGAGTGCCAGAGCTGTAGATGAGCCTGATGTCGGGCGAGGCAGATCAGCCGTGGTGTATGCTGGGGTGCTGAACCTCTGCCAGCAACCCGCCTAGGGCCCCTGAACATGGTGATGCTGCAGACCCTGCGAGGTCCAAAGATGCTTGGCCTTGGATCACAGGCCACCGCGGCTGCAGCGCTACCTCATCCAAGCAGTCTGCCCTCTTGCTGGGCTGATAAGCAGGATCTTCTTGCAGGTGGGCCTTCATAGCTGGCCGCATGCAGCCTCGCTGGCTGCATATGGGCTGCTGGCAGCGCACATTCATCAGGCCACCACCCTCAGCATGGAGCCTCTGCTGGAGGGCATCAAATTTGCCATTGGCTTGGAGCGCTCCACCACCTCCAGCCAGGCTGGCAGCAGCAGCACTCAGAGCATGCACCTGGAGCAAGTCAAAGAGCTCTTGCTGGATGTCACTGAGATGCAGCTGCTGCTGCCACGCCCAGAGCCTGAGCAGGACGGCCTGGCCATCTGCGCAAGGTAAACATGTGACTGGACTGAATGGGGACGCTGGCACATGTGCAAAGACGGACACACCTGCCTCCAACTGGACTGGCATGCGGTCCCACATCACGCATCAGACGTGGGTCTGCCTGCAGAATTGGCAGCACTGCCGTCGTGCTGTTGAGTGAGACGATCATGAGGGCGGTCCTGCGAGCCGCCGCGCTCACCAAGGCCTCGGTGCGACGGCTAGGTGCACTTCACAACGCAGAGGCAGGCAACTCAGCAGCAGCAGTCCTCACAGAGCAAGAGGGGCCCACAGCCGCTGCCGGCAGACATGCACACTTAGGTGCAGCCGTCGCACATCAGGCCATCAGGATACAGAACAGTTGCCCTTTGGAGGTGCTGCTGGCCCAGGCTGGGACTCGCCGTTGTGCCCGGCTGGCCCCTGGCTGCTCTTGCAGCTTCACCTGGGCTGCCACTGCACAGCAATTGCTGAGCGTGGCTGCTGCTGAAGCTGGACATCTGGTGCCCAGTGCAGCAGCAGCAGCAGGGGCTGCCAGCAGCAGCCAACAGCTGCAGGATGGCAAGCGTGGCGGTCATCACGGGCAGCCACTCTGGTGCCAGCCAGTGGACATCATGACCTCAGGCAGCTGCAGGCGCCATCTGACATGGGCAGACGGCGCAATAGCAGAGCTAGCAGTGGTTTGCAAGGCTGAGCAGCACCAGTGGCGCGTCCAGCTGCTGCCACCAGTGGTGCTGGCCAGCAAGGTGCCGGGGGTGCAGGTGTGCTTCGTGGGGTGGCAGGCGCAACACCATGCCCTGGCCACAGCAGCAGCTGAGCCCCCAAGGGAGACACTGAAGCTTGGCCAGGCTCAGGTCAGCATCTAACGTGTCGCCAGAAATCTTGGCGACATGCCACGTTTTGACCCTTTATGGACTGAATTTCGTTGTGTTGCTTTGCGTCTGCCATGCTTTGGCTGCCAGCTTGACCCATGCTGACATCCTCGCCGCGCTCTTGCTGCGTGACACCCGGATCTCATGTTCTGCTTTATGACTGCAGGGCAGTGTGCAGCTCATGCCACTGCGCCTCCCTGGCAAACAGGAGCCCAGACTGCATGTGTGGCTGAGTGCTGGCAGCGGGTGGTCCTCTGCTCTGAGTCTGGGCACCCCCCAGGTGGGTCTCTGATGCTTGTTTGCTGGGTACAAAGCGCCTTCGCTTAGAGGACTGGGGGACGCTAGACCTCAGCGGCCGCTCCTTGCAGCAGCCACATCAGCTTGCAATGGCAACCAACACCGTCATGCTGGCTTGCTGCTGTGTGCAGGTGCAGCTTGTCTCAGCTGGCGGTCTGGGGGCTGGGGTGCCAACATCGCCCACGTCTGCCTCCCACCAAGACGTGGCCCCTGGCTTATACAGCCAGCTCAGTGGCCCAGAGCGGCTGACAGCCCAGACGTGTGTCACCCTGTGGCCGCTGTGCTTTGTGCACAATGGGCTGCCCTTCCCTGTGGACTGGCGGCTGGCTGACTCTGGCAGCGACGCCCTGCAGCAATCCAGCAGCCTGCGCAGGGGAAGCACTAGCTTCTGCACGCAGGCAGGAGAGTCACGGCCGCTGCCACTGGTGCCTGAGGGGTCGCAGCTGCTGTCTTTCGGGGCTGACACAAGGCCCAGCTCGCCCCTGTCCGGCAGCGGCTTCTGCCAGGTCCTGACCAGGCCTGCTGGCGGCGGCACTGCTGCACTCGGCGGGCATCAACGCCAGCAGGGTCACCTGCACATGCCTGGCAGTGGGCAGAGCCTGACAGTCAGCATCCAGGAGCCAGACGGGGCGCCACTCAACTGCACACTGGCTGCACGCAGCCTGGCCAGTGATCTCCCAGTGCTGCAGCTCTCTCTGCTGCCCCAGACGGTGGTGCACAACTGCACTGGGATGGCGCTGGTGCTGGAGGCGCCAGGGGCAGACCCCAGCCACATCGTGCCAGGAAGCAGCACGGCGCTGGACTGGAGACCGCTCCAGGTAACCTCATGCTAAGCAGGCATTGCAGAGTAAGCATGGGGTAGCAGCCTCCAGATTGACACCACCCCACATGCTTCTTCACCAGCATTCCAATGCTGTACTCTGTGGAGCCTGGCCGCATGAGTGAGACCCTCCTCTGCCTGCGCTCGCAGGTCAGACCGGGGAAAGGCTTGCTGATGCTAGAGGCTACAGCAGCTGCTGGGGTCCTGCCCCTGTGCCTGCGATCTAAGCTCTTTGCGCTGGAGCCGGGACAGCAGCAGGTGCTGCTGCAGACCCAGCCCATCCTTGCAGCTGTCCCAGGCGCCTCTGCCACAGTCAAGGGCAGAGCCGGCCAACCACAGCGACAGGCTGGCAACCCGCCAGCTCTTTGCCACCTGGCGGTGAGCATCAGCTTGGAGGGGCACGAGGCTGGGAGCCAGGGCACACAGCCTGCAGGCGGCAGAGCGCCTCAACCCGGCGGCCTCCCAGAGGTCATGCACATCACTGTCTGCGCCGCCTGCCACATCAGCAACATGTCCCCCTGGGACCTGCTGCTCACGCCGCTGCATGCCACAGCTGCGGTGCCTGTGGGGCCAGGCAGCCCCCGCCATCCGAGGCAGACCAGGGTGCACAGTGGAGCCAGCAGCCCCCTGCTGTTTGTCTGGCAGGCTGCCAGTCTGCAGGCTGCTCAGCAGATCAAGCAGGTGGTGGTGGTGGGCCTGGGGTTCACCCTGAAGCCTGGGCACCAGAGCCCCGGCCCAGCCAGCCCGCAGCGGCCTCACTCCAGCCCTTCCACGGGCGGTGTCCTGCACAGCCAGACCAAGACATCAGAGTGCACGGTGTGCCTGTCCCAGCCATGTGGGCGGCAGCGGTTGCACCTGCAGGGGCAGAATGGCGTCCCCGTGCTGCTGTCCTACAGGATCCTGCAGACAGCGGGGCGCCTGCACCTGGTGAGCTGCTCTGCATGCAGCCCTTGGCGGCGCTCTATGCCAAGTCACCTGATCATGTGCTTGGCAGTCTGAGCGCCACACTACCACCACTGAGTTCTAGTTTGGAAAGCTTGCGCATTCTCCAATGCAAAAAGTACAGGTCACCCTGCATGTTTAAACAACTGATGTCAGTGGACAGATACACCTCCTCATGTTGGGAGGCTCAGCCAGCTTCTGTGCGGGCCTGAGTGGGTCCTTTGTAAATGCAAAAGTCCTGTGAAGGCCATCAGCTGTCTGCGGCCTTGCATATACAAGTAAATGGCTGGTGTGCAGGTGCTGTTCGAGGACCGCCAGCCGCCCTGCCGCGTGGCCAATTTGACCCCCGCAGCACTTGAGGTTGGCCTGTTCCTGCCCACCAGGGACAAGCTGGGCGAGCTGCAGCTGGGCAAGCCGCTGCACACCGTTGTGGTGCAGGGAGACACAGATGCGGGTCTGGCTGCAGACCAACATGCTGCGGAAGGCAAGTCCATGACCTGATGTTGCCACAGACAGGAAGACGGAGCTGCTATGCTGCTACCTCATGGCTGGCAATGGCTTGTCAGTGGTGCTTGTGCGTGAGTGGCAGCCAGCCTTGGCCTTACAAGCAACTCACCTGCCACCAAGACACCTACTGCCCGTGCCCAGCATGCCTTCTGCGCAATATGATGAAGCCATCTCTGGCTGGCTTGCTGTCTCCGTGCGGGCCCCACTGTTTGTCCCTCTCAGCCCCACATATGGGTGCAGCAGCAGCTGTCATCAGATTTGCAAGTCCGTCTGCGACCGGTCCTTTCTTTGACATCATCATTCTTTCTGATATCGAGAGCCACAGACAGCAAGTGCCGCTACTCACACCTGTGGCGCAGCAGCATTGCAGCCTCACATGCGTCTCTGTCTGGCCAATCGGCTACTTGCAACCCTTGATGCAGGTGACGACGCTGAGGGGGAGGAGGCTTTCCTGGAGCAGGCCACTGGGCAGGCAGCCGCCCGCCCCCGCTCCCAGCAGCTGCTTGTGCGCTTCAGGTCCTCAGCTACGGCCGAGTGGTCAGCTCCACTTGCCCTGCGGCCCGGCACCTTTGCATCAGGTGAGGCACCCCTGGGCGCTGCGCTCAGGGGACACCCGGCTAGCTTCCAGTCTTGGCACGCGCTTAACCCCTGTCAGGCAGGCATGCAATGCTGAGCATCACAGAGATGGCCTGCTTGCCAAAGTGGCACGTGTAACATGTCACACCCTGCATGCCTTTGCCTGCAGGGCTGTACAAGGTGCAGATGGAGTGGGCCTGCGCTACGCTCAAGCTCCTGGTGAAGCCCGCCTCCCACCAGCCGCAGCTGCCCAGCAGCGAGGAGCCGCTCCCTGCTGCAGCAGCCAGCAGCAAGGCGCCGGTCACGGTGACGGTGTCAATTGAGGCTCTGCAGCTTTCCGTGTGGGATGATGGCCGGCGCCGCTTGGTGGGGCCAGCCCCTGCCCAGCCGCTCAGAGGCTGGCGTGGCCATCGGCAGCCAGACCAGCACCAGCACCCGTTGAGCCCCAGTGTGGAGATGTTTTGCCTACATCTGGACAAGCTGGGGCTGCACATATTCAGGGCGTGGCGCCCAGGTCGGCACTTGCAGTAAGCAATTACCCATTCTCAGCGGGCTAGGGTGCTGCTTGACATGGCACAACAACTCTGCAGCACTCTAGCCCGCTGAGGCAACACATGCTCAGGGGCACTGCAATGTCAGGTGGCACCCTACTGTCAAAGTGCTCCAGATGGACCATGAGCAGGCCATGCTGCATTGCTCTGCTACTACATTTTTCTAAACCATGTCTTGAAAAAGATGTAATATCATGGCCAGGGTGCTCTGTGCAAAACAAAGCTGCTCTGCTGCAGGTGCGCAGGGGCGATCAGCCTGTGTGGCCATGGGGGCCTACATGCAGGCAGAGGGGCTGCAGCTGGACTCCTATGTCCCTGGCAGCAGTCACCCTGTTCTGACACAGATTGTGGCTGCCTCACCTGCTGGCCACAACGTGCAGGACAGGTCAGCAGAGGAGGCAGTGGCTCCCTTCTGTGTGAACCTGGAGGTGAGGGGCGGGCGCCAGCAGTGAGCCAATGCAGGCAGATTCTGGCTTTGATGGGCAGCCTTGACATAAAGGAGGGCTTGTGGACAGCTGAGGACGCCACACAATTTCCTGCAATGCAGTCTGGGCCACTGCAGAGTGATTGAGCCACCCAGAGTCCTGCAGGCCCGGTTTTGGATTCCTGGAAAGCTGCAGCCACATCTCCCCGGCTGCCTGCAGATTTGCCGTGTTGCCTCAGGCTGGCCGTCACCACGCATGTCCTTCCGCAACACCTGGGTGCAGCAACTGAGGGTGCAGCTGCCCACAGTGACTGCTGCCATTGATGATGCCCACCTGGCATTCCTGGAGCGCCTGCAGCAGCTGCTGGACGTAGCATCAGGTGGGGGCATGCACCGCGTGCAGGGCTGCGTGCCCGTCCCTCGTGCCTTCCGTATGGTGCAGCACGAGCAGTGCAGTTGTGTGTGGCTCCTGCAGCTCGCAGTCCTGTGAAACCTGCAGGTGGTCGCACGCCTGCCCCTGCTGCCAGCCGGGCACAGCAGGGTGCACCCCAGGGTGTTGCTGGGGCCGGGGGGCCTGCTGGTGGGTGGGGCCGAGCAGTGCCCAGCCCCACCCGCCTGCTGGAGCACGCCCGCTTCAACCCTGAGCTCAGCCAGGCCCTGGACCGTCTGGGCTCTGACATGCGCCAGGCTGCCAGCCCAGCCCCCAGCAGCAGCCCCAGCAGGCAGGAACAGGAAGCACTGAGTCCAGGTGCCGGCCCCCCGGCCGGCACGGGCAGCTCTGCCTCTTTGGGCACTCGGCACCAGAGCCGGCTTGAGGACGCAGGTGCAGGCGCTCTGGCGGGGCAGGTGCAGGATCAGAGCCCTGCTGCAGTGCAGCTGCAGGCAGAGCTGCTGGCAGAGGCGCTGGGGGCATCGGCCAGCCGCCTGCTGGTCCGCCACGCGCACATTAGCCGCGTCCAGCTGCTGGTGGACCTGCACATCACGCGCGGGGCTATGACTCTGGACACCCACAGGTCAGGCAGGCAGAGACTCCCCTCGGCCCCAAGCAGGGCTCCTCTATGACTGATGGGGCCCTGCATAGTATGCATCTCGAACAAGCTGAGCAGGCCTGCAGACAGCTGCCACCTGGGCGCGCCCTGCAACAAGCTTTGGCTGCCACCTGCTGGGCCTCACCTGCTGCAGAATTGTGGCGTGCACGTGAGGAGCTTTGCTGTATGGCCACGCTTACAGTGCATCCACCGCAGAGTGCCCTTACCCCAAGCTGTGCTGCCTGCCCAGGTCACCCCTGCGCCTACCCGCAGTCCGGACGGACAGCCTGCTCTTCCGCCCGTCCATCATGCTGCATGGTTTGCTGGCCCACTATGTGGCTGAGGCGCTGCTGAATGCCCCCCAGATGATTGGCTCACTGGAGCTCCTGCTGAACCCTACGGGGCTCCTGCAGTCTGTGGGGCAGGGCTTCGCTGACCTGATTGCCATGCCCTTGGCAGCCATCGAGGCACGCTCCCCATCCCAGGTGAGCCACCTTCAGTCCATGTCCCAAACTAACTACATGAAAGGGTCAGGCAGTCTGCTGCCTGAGCAGCAGACAAGCAGGTCTGTGCTGGACTTCTGCACAGCCACATCAACCAAGCAGATAATACTGTAGCTTGTGTTCCAGCCGCTGCCCGAGCACCGTGAGCCTCGACCGATGAAGACCTGCACCTGGCTGCTGCTGCACCTTGCAGCCACCTGAAGTGTGGGTGCCTGGCCGGCTTGCCTCTGCCATCAGCGGCATGTGACCTGGCAGGTCAGCACCCTGCAAGGTGCGTGTGTGGCTGCAGTTCATCTGGGGCATGGGTGCTGGCAGCGCGAGCCTGGTGCGGCATGTCTCGGGGTGGACGCTGGCCTCCATCAGCGGGTTCACAGGTGCCTTTTCGCGGGTCCTGATCCGCGCAGTCGTCGCCAGGGGGCAGGAGAGGTGTGACTGGCAACTGGCAGAGCATGCACACAAATGAAGTTTGCAGAGCTCTGACAAGCATGTCTCGCTGTGTCAAGGTTTGCCTTGGTACATCCAGCCTGGGGCCAGGCCTGCACCCCTGGGGGCACAGCAGACCTCTGCCGGCATGCTCAGCCATCATCAAGCCCTTGTTTCATTGGGTCTGCCTGAATGTGTCAAGCAGCCAGCCTGCAGCCACCCTGGGGTCTGGCCACCACCGATGAGGGCAAAGCAGACCACTGTTGGCATGCGCAGCACCATCCAGGCCCTTGACGTCGGGCCTGCTTTGGCAGTGCCCCCACCTGAACGTGGCTGGCTGCTGCTGCAGGGGCCTGCCCCCGCAGCGCGTGGAGCATCTCGCCAGCGGGGTCGCTGCCGGCCTGCAGGGCCTATATGGCGGCTTTGCTGCTGGCCTGGTCGGCATTGTCCGCACGCCCATGCAGAGCTACAGCAGCGGCCAGAGCATCCTGTCAGGTGACCTGCTGCGAAGTTCAGCAGGCACGGCAATGCCCTTGATCTTGATGACTGTCAGCTGATGTGCAGGCTGCCGCATGTTGGCCCAAGAACTGACGGGGTTGGCTGGAAGCTTGTTGTGTGAAGTCAGCTGAGCAGGTCTCCATGTAGCAGGCTCTGAAACAGCCCGTCTATCGGCACTGGCTTGCAGGCATTGGCCAGGGGTTGCTGGGAGCTGTCGGCCTGCCCCTCAGTGGTGCCCTAGACCTGCTAGGGTCCGTCAGCACAGGACTGGCAGCCTCTGCAGGCGTGGGCCAGCAGCCCACCCTTGTGCGAGATGCGCGCCAATCAAGTGAGACACCAAACCGAGGGTGTGTCGTAGAGTCTCTGCTGGAACCTGCAGGCGCTCAGCAGGCCAGCTGCCTTTGCTGCACGTTAGATGCTCAGTGGACCATCATGCTGACCAGCGGGTACCTGTCTCGTGCAGGTGGCACTCCCTACCTCTCCCTCTCAGGCCTGTCTCAGACTCTGTCTTCTGACTTTCTGTTGTCCACAGCATTGGCACGCAGTACTCGCAGCTCACCTCCCGGTAGTTTCTCGCAATTCTCCTTCAATTTATCGGCCCCCATTCTGGCCTACTGCCCTGCTGCGCACGCAGCTGTGCACCTCCAGCCTGGGGACAGCCTGGCAAAAGCTCAGGACCCTGCCCCTATGCTGACTGCGCTAGCGCCTGTGCTTGCGCTGCTTCCAGGCTCCCTGGTCGTGTTTCAGAATGGTGGACTGGACGTGCTGGCTGTGCTGGGTCTGCACGGTGAGGGTGCACTGCACGCTGCACCTGACTGATGAGGTCTGCAGCGTTGCCTTAGTTCCACAGTGCCTCTATCCACACCGCAACAGCATGGTGTGCCATGTAGGTGCGAGACTCCTGCCTGCCTCAGGAACACAGTGGCTAGGCATTGTCTCAGTGTCTGCCATCAGCACCCACACTGCTCAGACGCACACGGTGGAGCTGCATGCCCGCCTGGAGGCGTTTGATGTCACACTTTTACACAGCATGATCAAGCTGCAGATGTCTCTTCACAATGGCTCATGACCCGCCATTGTCCCCTTGCTTCCCATTCATTCCCATTTGAACATTACCCTTTGTTTTGTGAGTTAGGTTTGGGGTTTTGCAACAAAAGGGCCTGCAGCCATTGCATTGCAGCAGCCATCTGTCATCGCCAATGAAATTGAATGAACTGGCCGAGGGGCCTCATTGCCTGAGCCCGGTCTTTCTCCATGAAGCATCAAAAGTTGCTGAGCATGGGCCCTTAGCCTTGCGCCCGATCTGAGCCCTGGAAAAGCAACACAGAGATCAAGTTGTGAAGCTGTGATACATATCAGGTGACAAGGGCTGTGAACGGTGCTGCACCAGACAAGCACAGTCCCTCACCTCTGACCTCCCTCTGCCGCCGAAGAGGGTGCCAAAGCAGGCTGCTTTGTCGTGAGGCCTTGTGCCAGGTGTGCCACCTTGTCCATTGATTCCTGCAGGGAGGCATGAGGTGAGAGTCGTCTGTGGGCTCTTTTGAGTCTGTCCAAGTCACAGGGGTGCCTGGTCCGCACCTTGCTGGTGGTTGTGAAGCGAGGGCAGTTTCTGTCAGCCTTCCATTGCTGCATTTTGCTGGCCAGCAGGCGCTGCAGCCGGCTGTCAGACAAGGGGACCTGGCTGTCATGCCTGTTTTTGCCAATCCAAAGGAAGTTCTCCACCCTGGGCTGCCGCAGCTCCAATGCTTGGGCTGCAGCAGGGCAACAGCCAAACAGTTTGCCACCTGAAGCCATTGTCAGCATTGCCAGAGGCTACGACCATGCTTTTTGTTTGCAGGACAATGCTCACCATCTGTCAGGCCTTTCAGTGACGCATAGCAGCTGACAGGAGGCTGTCCCATGCCTCCATGCTTGAACAACATCTCACGCCCAGTGCATGCGTGCTGGCGCTCCAGATCCTGCCGCACCGCGTTGAGCATATACTTCCCCTGCACCACAGACACAGAGATGTAAAGACAAGTGCTGGTGTTGCTGGTGCCATCACTGCATCGAATAGCACTGCGCAGTTTCCGTACCATGCATGCACAGTCAGCCCACAAGCATAAGGGTGTGATGCCAGGTGCCAGGCCTGCTTGGTGGGGCACACACCCTGTGATGCAAAGTCACCTCTGGTCTGTAGGTTTCCTGCACAGTTGTTGTGGCGGTGAACCTGGCAGGCATTGCCTGCGCTGCCTGCTCCTGTGCAGCATCAGCCTCCACCCAGTTGCCAATGCAGACGCCAGACCTGCAGGCAACAGTTAGCTGTTACGTACAGATGTCTGCAGTGTGCATAAGGATAGGCTCGGGCACTTGCCTGTATGAAGCCTTGGACTCACTCATGCCGATTCCATTGCTTGCACCCCTGGACCAGTGTCTGACCCAGCGCTCTGTGGCCATCTTCAGGGGGCCCTGCAGGTCAAGCATGGTGGCTGCACTTACTGCCATGTGCTGCCTCAGATGGCAGGTTGCGGATGCGAGACTGAAGGGTCGACTGCAAGTGTGGCGCAAGTGAATACATCAAATCGCCATGACAGGCGCCGTGGAGGCAAGGTAAGGACTGGTCAAACCCCGCTGATGGAGAGCAAGCTGGCGCTCACCTACGTCTCAATCAAGCAGCCGCATCCACGGCGAAACGAAGACAGACTCTTCAGCATGACCTATATACATGTGCTCCTCTCGGAGCAAACAACGTAGTGACGCAGTGTTTACAGGCTGCATGCCATGTTTCTTTTGTTGATTTGCAACTGGGCAAACTCTTGCCCAGGTGTATCATCGATGGCTGCGTTGGTTGCTTTGTACAAATACGTCCAGTGCCTGGTCAGGGGTCTACGCTCCAAACCTGCCCCGCCCAAGTTCTCTGCATGTACAGGAGCTGTCTGCCTCATCTCAGGCCCCATCTGAGGGATTCCCATCCAATGCTTGCAATCAGCACCATTCTCTGCGTGGTCCAGCTGGCCTATTGGACTGATTGCTGCAGTTTCCCAATGCTTACATCCCGTCAAGCATCCAACAAGCAGTGACTCCAGCTAGCACACCAAGGGCTGGCCTGTTGATGCTGCACACTTGACTTGCTTCTTCTTTGGTGCAGCAGCAAAACGCTGATTTGCGTCTGCACAATAACTGCTTTGAGTCGCCCAGAGTCAGCTTTGCGCCTTGACGCAATAGCTCATCATGGCTCTTGATTTGATGAAGCCCTGAGCATTGTGACCATTTTGCGACTTGCCATACAATGGCTTTGCGACTGGATCAGGCTTGCAGTAATTGAAAACAAGGTGGATTTCAGCTCACAAAGGTCTGCAGCAAACCAAGGAGGCACACAAGACTCAGACTGTACACGGCTTGGCCCACTCACACGCACACAGAAGCTGATGGACATGACCAGCCAGGGTATAATGAATACAGCATGGTCCCATGGCCCACAAGAATTGTTGGCAACTCAAGTCTCAGGTATCTCTAGTCTCAAGGTGTGCTCGCCTCAGCTCTCACGCGTACTCAGAAGGGTTGGTTGATTGAGACCATGTTGGGTGCCACAGTCAGTTGTGTTCAGGCTGAAGGGAGGAGAGGCGTTGGATCAGCCAGGAGCAGGGGAATTAGGACGCCTGAGTGGTGGGCTGGGAATCGACTGCCACACGAGAGGCTGAGGATGACAGGGTCTGCACAGGCAGCCATCAGCTGCTGTCAGCAGGGGCCAGGCAGGCAGCAAATAAAACATGCGAGCACCTGGATGGCCTGCTGGAACACCGCCCTGCCCCTTGACGGCCCGTGTTCAGGCAAGCTGGGCAAGGTGACAGCCTGGGCTAGCAGGCCTGGGCTTTTTTATGGAAAGCTAGCCAGGGCTTCAGCAGCAGGTGTCCACCAAAAGCTTTGGCAGGCAGGCCCTGGTGGCATGGTCTCAGCTGCCAAATGATGCAAGTCTGCCATCAGCAGCTGCAGCCATGGCAGCAGGAGCACACAGGCCTGCCTGGGAGCAGGCTACTGCACATGACTTCCACCCTGTAAGAAGGTTTTCAGTCCGTCTTCAAGCAGGAAGGGGCCGGTAGCCCAAGTGGGCCTCACCTATTCCTCTGCAGCCGGAGCTGCCAAAGGGGCTGGCCACGGCAGTAAGTCACGCCAGGATCTGGCGCCTCGCACCCACCTGGGCCAGCCTACTTGACCTCCAGCAATTGCCAGTCTGCACTTCCCAAGCAGGCTGGCTGTGGCTGTGTTTGACAAGGCTCGCAGTGGGTTTCACTGCACCCACCTGGGCCAGCAAGCTCTTGACCTGCTCCTGGAGATGCCCATTGGCGATGCGCAGCGTGGTGTTCTCCTTCTCCAGGTCTGTGACTTTGATGGCCAGCAGCTCGCACTCGGCCTGCTTGCGCAGACGCGAGCGCCGTGCTGACTCCCGGTTGGACTGCTTGCGGCGCATGCGCTTCACTTCTCGGTCGTCCTGCAGAAGGGAGCAGCCCAGGTTGAGACAGGCCTGCTGTGCATGCAAGGGACACCTCTCCCAGCCAGACCTGCATTAGACAGGGGCACAGGCTGAGGTGGGCCGGCTGGGCTTGCAGGGCAGGAGGGTCTGCAGGTCGAGACTGAGTGAAGATGGGAGGGCGTCAGCAGGTGCAGCTTGTGCCAGCCCTGCGCGCCAGCAAGCCCAGATGGCTGCGTGAGCAACAGCGGGGCTGAGGCTTATCGCTGATGCCAGGGGCGGAGCGATCAGTAAGCTCAGGTGAAGACAGGTACAGCAAGCAGATCTGCACCTCGACGCCTGCCTTGCCACGCTGTGCGACCACGGCCGACATGCTCTGGGTCCGCCCCAGACCCTGGGCCCCCTCGGCGGGTGACTGGTTGCCGGACCTGAGGGAGTTGTCGCGCTGCAGCATCTGGGTGGTGTCCTGCTCCTCCTCGCTCAGGGCAGCATCCTGCAGGCACCACAACAGCCGATGTGCCTGCCTGGCCATTGGCAGCAAGAGGAGGACTGCAAGCAGCTTCGGACACCACTGGAAGCAAAGGAGGTGTTCTGGGCAGGCCACAGGGTGCAGGCAGCCTGCAGGCAACAGGGGCAGGACTGCAGCCTGGGGGCAGCAGCATGCACCTGACTAGCTACGGCCAACATGGAGGCAAGCAATGGACATTCCTTTGCAAAAGAGGATGCTGCTTGTCTAGCAGCCTGTACACCCGATGGGTGCCAAGACTCTGTGGGCGCAAGCATCCCACTGGGGAGCAGCTACTGATGAGATCTTACCTCTGAGACCGCAGCTGGCTCCGGCCGTGGCCTTTTGACTGGCACGCTCGCGCTGCGGTGCAGCTTGGGCGCTGTGCGCTCTTCTGACTGCAGGAGCATGCCAGACTGCAGGATCGAGTCCTTGGTTTCACGCAGCTTGAGCACATAAGGGCCACTAGGGGCTTGGAGGACCAGCAAACCCATGCAGCAACGAGCCTCAGGGTCCCTCAAGAGCCAGCAGGCCAAGGTTGCCAGCAACCAGCTGCTCTCTGAAAATTGTGCCAGGTCATGCGCCACATCAGCCACCACAGTAGCTTTCAGCGATCTGTGCAGCACTCTGTCAGCCCTCAGCATGCCTGTTGCGCACCTGCTCTCCTGACACCACCTGGGGTTTGGGCTGCTGATGCGCAGCTGGGGCGGCCGCCATGTCAGCACCACCGCTGGGCAGCCCGAAGGGCACCAGACCAAAGGGGAGGCCCCCATAGAGGACTTGCTGCAGGTAGGGAGAGCGCCAGTTGCCTGCATGCACAATTGGGGATCCTCCTCCAACAAGTCAGCAGCTCACTTGGCCCGGAAAAAGTCCTGGGAACGGCGGCAGGAGCGCGTGGGGAGTCGCCTTGCCCCCATAGGCCTGCAGGTAGCTCTGAAACAGCTGCGCTGCAGTTGAGGAGCTGGCTCCGGTCGAGCTCTCCCCTTTGCCGCCGCTGCGCCTGCTGTCAGGCTCCGCACATCCCCCGGCCATGGTGTCCAGGCTGGCAAGTCCACCACCTGATCCCCGTGGAGTCAACTCTAGGTCATGCATCTTATATTGACACCACATGGTGGCATGACAGCTGCATTGCAATGCTGCATCTGGCCAGGTGCCTGTCACGCAGGTACCAGCAATGCCGTCTTCACAATCGAACCTTCGTCTCTGAGCGCCCATTGTGGGGCAGAGGCTTCTGCAACCAATCCAGCGACAAGCCGCTGCGCTTTTGTGTGGTGGGCAGTGGGCCAGCAGGCTTCTACACTGCTGACAGGGCAAGTCAAGATGCGGCTCTGACCCTGCATGTCAGCATGGCCTGGCGCTGAGGAGTGCTGCCTGCCCTGCAGCTTCTGAAGACCTTCCGGCAGGAAGCCCGAGTAGACATTCTTGTGCGCCTGGCATCAGAGCACGTGGACCAGATCCCTCCATCGTCTGAGTGTGCCTGGTGGTGCAGGACAGGCTGATCAGCCCCTTTGGCCTTGTGCGCTCTGGAGTGGCGCCCGACCATCCTGACACCAAGGCCAGGCTCCCATCCTCAAGTACTTGTCTGTGGTGGTCAAAGAGCAAGGACAGACAGCCTGCCTCATGCCCCTGCACCAGCAGCCCAGGTGACATGCCCACCCACATCACTGCATGCTGATGCCGCCTGCCTGCCTGCAGAATGTGATTCACCAGTTCACTCAGGTTGCTCAGGACCCCCGCACGACGTTCCTGGGCAATGTGCATGTCGGCCGGGATGTGACTGTGGACCAACTGCGGGCGCACTACCATGCGGTCAGCCCTGACAGTTGCACTCCGGCAGTGTCATGCATGCCTGTGTTCTGCTGCGGTAGATGCTGCCTGATGCCCCTCAAGACAGCCTCAGAAGCCCTGACTCGGCCAGTGTCTTTAGCCATGCCGGTGCTAGCACGCTGCCTCGGACAATGCAGCTTAGAGCTCCCCCTGCAGCCAACTGAGGCAGAGATGGCCGACTGACCCGTCAAAGGGGCGCACCTGCCCCACTTAGGGACCCCCTCTGCTGCAGGTCGTGCTTGCCTATGGCGCTGAGAGCAGCAGGAGCCTGGACGTGCCCGGCAAGGTGGGGCCAACGCCACACAATCCCCTCACAAGTGCCAGACTGTGGCCTTCCCGTGTCCTCAACCAAGCGGGAAGACCGCTCCCTGTTGCAGGACCTCGTCGTGGGGCTGATACAAAGTCTGCATGCTGCCATTTACCATGCTGCTGGGTTCCCAACCACCTGGAATCTGTCTCTACGTCTTGAGTTCCAGTGCGCTGCAGCGGGCTGATTTCCTGCTGCCCTGTGCAGGATCTGGGAGGCATCCTGTCAGCCAGGGAATTTGTCTGGTGGTACAACGGGCACCCTGACCACCGCCACCTGCCCCTGGACCTGGCCAATGCCCACAGGCAAGGCAGTGCTGCGCATGGGTTGCCTGCAGCAGCCAGGTTGTTATTCCTGCAGCAGCGCAACAGCAGCTTCCAGCACAGGGCACACAAGCTTGCCGTGCTGCAGCGTGGCTGTGCTGGGGCTGGGCAATGTGGCTGTGGACTGCGCCCGCGTCCTGCTGCAGCCGGTGGACCGCCTCGCCGGCACAGACATTGCGTCCCATGCCCTGGAGCAGCTGCGGCACAGCGCTGTGCAGGAGGTGCACCTCGTGGGGCGGCGGGGGCCCGTGCAGGTGATGCCAGCTCAGCAGCTTTGTGGGTGCCCAGCCCTGTTGCACTGCAGCAAGTTCTGCCCTCCGTCACCTGCTGAGTGTGTGCCTGTGACACCTTTGCTCCAGTGACCATGCATGGGGTCCACCTGCTGCGCCTGCATGTGCAAGCGCCAGCAGCTGTGCACTCATAGTGCTGCACAGCAGGTTGTCACGGCTGCATGGAGGCTCAGCTGGCCGCACAACAAGATCAGTGCTCAGATCTGCGCTGCTGTCTCCAAGCCTGCAGCCTGCGGTGCAGGCTGCCTTCATTCCCCAGGCTGCAGCAACCCCACGCTCAAGGTCTGTCCTGCCCACGGCTGCCCACTGACCCCTTGACTTGCAGCGCAGGCGGCCTTCACTCCCAAGGAGCTGAGGGAGGTGCTGAACATGGAGGGCATCAACCTGCATGTGGACCCCCAGCAGCTGCAGCTGACAGAAGCTGACCAGGCTGAGCTCAAGGCCCAGCGCATGAAGAAGCGCATGTTTGAGATCCTGCAGACGGCAGCCCAACGGGAGCCCCAGGGGTGAGCAGCCACAGCATGGTACGCGTTCTGATGTGCACCCGAGCATGATATAACACATACTGACATGTATGGGAGCAGGCAGAGGTGGCTGTGATGGGGAAGCTGTGCATCAAGGTGGCTGGCGTAGCGCAACTGCACAGCAGCACGTGATGACAGATGTTTGCAGCGCTGCAAAGTCGCTCATGTCCCTGCTGCAGGGCTGGCGTGCGCAGCTTGCACCTCCACTTCCTGCGCAGCCCTGCTGCATTCCTGGGGGAGGACGGTCGGGTGGCTGGTGTGCAGGTTGAGTGCACGCAGCTGCAGGCGGGGCCTGACTCCTCAGGGCAGCGCGCAGTGGGCACGGGCCAGATGGAGGCGCTGCCTGCTGACCTGGTGCTGCAGAGCATTGGCTACAAGTCTGAGCCGATGCCGGGCGTGCCGTTTGATGCCAGAGCAGGCGTCATCCCCAACAGGTATGAACAGCAACCTGTGTGCCTGCGGCAAGCTCAGCAGCATGAAGAGGAGGAGCCTCCCTTCAAGCACTCAATGTGGCCCACTGCAGGCTGGGCAAGGTGCTGCAGCCAGATGGGGACGAGCAGTGCATCCCTGGCCTGTACGTCTCTGGCTGGGTGAAGAGAGGGCCAACTGGCATCATTGGTGAGAGCGCCCTGTTCAGCAAGGCCCTGACTGCCTCATCAGGTCCCTCTGGATGACCGTAATAATCCTGACCAGGTGCACTCAATGTGCAGGCACAAATCTGGTGGACGCACAGCAGACTGTGGCCTCCATTGCTGAGGATGTCCCCCGACTGCCTCAGCCTGCAGTCCAGGAGCCTGGAGCAGCAGGGGTGCTCAGAATACTTGAAGCTCAGAGCATTCAGCCAGTGACGTTTCAGCAATGGGAGAGAATTGATGCAAAGGAGCTGGCCAGGGGGGTGGCTCAGGGCCGCCCTCGGGACAAATTTGTCAACTCTTCTGACATGTTGCAACTCTTGAGGACGCATGTCTCTTGAACAGACTCTTTGCTATCAGTAATGGAATGCAGGTCACACATGCGTTTTGAAGTGAGAAGCTCCGCCCAGATACATGCTGCAATCATTGCCCGGCATGACCTCAGGAGCTGAAGAACTCACTGAGACGCATGGGGCCTTCAGCAGCCTTGAGTGCCTGTCTTGAGCTCTTACCAGCATCAGTCTCACTGCTGCTGCTTCCACTGCTGCTCTGCTTCCTCCTCTTTGGAGCTTTGCTATTGGAGTCCTTGCCATGTTTTGTTTTGGATTTCTTGCTCTTCTTTTCTTTCCGTTTCATGTCCTTGCCATGTTTCGCCTTTGAAGACTTGCCAGCTTTGCTGACCCCTCCCTTGGCTTTCAAGCTGCCACTGTGGCCACCGAGCCGGGCATCCCTGTCAGCTGCCAGCTGCGCTTTGAACTCGCTGCAAAACAGATACAGGGGCTGTGCTGCTCACATGTCATGCCTTGCACTGCGGCAGGTGTGCATTGCCAGAAGAACAGGCCCCGCAGACATGAGATGTGCCACTTGCTTAGTGGCACCTGCACGGTGGCAGCTGGAAGGCAGACATGAAGCATGCTGCATTCATGGCACGGCCTCACATAGCGACTCTGGCCAACCATGGGACGGAGGCAGCATTGTGGGGTCCCGGGAAGCTGGGCCCGGCAGGCAGCTTGGCTCCACCATCAGCCTGCTGCCAAGAGGGGCATGGCTCCATATTCTTCCAGTGCCTGTGTGCCCCACCTGTTCAGCTTGTCCTCATCGCCCTGAGCAGCTGCAATCATGGCAGCCTCCTCCTTCTGCTTCTTCTTCCAGTCCTCCCAGGACATGCGCTCCGTCGTAAGTGCCTCCAGCCTGCATGGTGGACAGCAGAGCATGGTTGAAGCTGCATTGCTGCAGTGGCATCAGGTCTCAGGCTTGAACAGACTTGAGAAAGGGGTTGCTCTGCACCTGGCGGCGTGCCACTCGGGGGTGTGAAAAGAAACATCCACCCCATCGCCACTGGCCAAGTCTGGAGCGTCACCATCCCCTCCACCATGCCTGGACCGCTGTGCCGCCTTGTGTTGCTGATTCTTGCCCATGAGGCGTCACTGTGGCGGCACAGCGCGGCCAGGCCCAGAAGACTCCCAGCTAGTACTGCCCTGCAGCCCAGGCACATGAGGCATCTGGCTGAGACCCACTTCGCACTTTTGACAGACATAGGAACACAGCAGACGCTGAACTGCAAACTTCAGGTGCCTCAATGAAGTCTGCAATCTGCTGTTGTCTGACCTGCAGAATCTCAGTCAGAGAAGATCTCGCTGTCTGCTGCTGCTGCGTGTTTCTTTGGAAAGATGTGTCCTGACTGCCCAGACGGGGTCAACCTATCTGTTGACCAGGCTCCCACAGCGTAACCCGGCCGTCAATTGTCTGGAAGTCCATCTCTCTAACTTCGTTGCATACATCAAGACATTGACTGAGGTCTTGGCGCAAGCCCCCCTACCTCGCCAGGGCTGTCGTCTGGAGCTTCCAGTAGCTGAGTGGGCCTCTGTGATCACTCTAAATAGCTTCAGCTGGTGACAGCCCTTTCAGCATGGCTTCAAAGGCCTGCGTCGCCCGTTTGCAGAAGGTGTGACTGCTGCCACCTTCCCTATCTTGTGGCAGGACTGGTTGCCCTTGCCAGCAGCATGTGCTGACTTGAGACGGTGTCTATGCCCAACCTCAGGAGTATGCCGCCTTCCTGAAGGACCCACCGCCCAACATCAAAGCTCATCCCAGCCCGACCAACTTGTTGGAGTGAGGCACAAGCAGCTGTATGACCTGCACCTGCCTGCATGCCTGCATAGCTGCACAAGGCAGCTGCTCAGAATGAGCAAACCTTGCAGGTGGCACTATACGATTGAGGGGCAGAAGGACTCAGAGTATGCAGGGGGTGTCTACCATGGCAAGCTTTTGTTTCCAGCAGGTGTGGGGCCAGGCTGCATGCACTAGCAAGCCAGCTGCCTGGCGGTGTTGCCCTTTGCTGGTCCAAGACTGCTCGACTGAAAACTGCTGTTCGCCCTGCCAGACTATCCCTACAAGCCTCCGTCGCTGATGATGTGCACCCCAAATGGTCGCTTTGCCCCCAACACCAAGCTCTGCCTTTCAATGACCGATTTTCACCCTGAGGTGAGCAGCCCATGCCCTCGTTTGCATGCTGCCCTGCATGGGTATGGTCATGATTGCATGCTGGGCTATTGATATGCTCAGAGCTGGTCTGAATGTCCATGCTCATCATGCTTGTGCAGAGCTGGAACCCAATGTGGGCGTGCAGCTCCATCCTTCAAGGTCTGGCCAGCTTCATGTATGAGAATGGGACCACCACCGGCAGCATCAGCAGCAGCCGCGCTGAAAAGCAGCGGAGGGCAGCCGAGTCGCTGGACTACAACCTGAAGAATCCAACCTTTCGCAAGCTGTTTCCTGACTGGGTTGAGGAGGCTGGGCGGCGAAAACAGCTGGCAGAGGCAAGCCACATCACCTGTGGGTGCCTCTGCACTTCATCCTATGCCTGCCTTGGCACATGCAGCTCTACTGCTCTGCTCATATGTGCACACATGCATGTCGGAACCGGTCGGTGATTCCCAGGGAGTCTGCCTCGCATGCAGGAACGAGCAGCAAATCCTCAGCCGCCTGCACTTCCTGAAGGTGCAGATCCCCCAGCCGGCACAGGCAAGGGTCAGCCGATGTCCTACCTCACATCTGTGGCTATATTGGTCCTGGTTGGCGCCCTGCTGGTTCTGCCATTTTTGAGATGACACCTCCCCGTCATTTCATGGAACGAATGCAAGTAGTATTGAACGACACCACTATGGTCCAGAGATGCTCTATTCACAACCTCTCAAACTGGTTATAAGCCACCCCTCTAGTTCTCAGTGTGCTCTGCCTTCCAGGTCTGCCTTCTGCTTCTCTAGCTTGCGCTGCGCCTCCTGGAGATTGTTGTGCAAGGCATCCTTCTTGCCATTGAGTTCTGCCTCCTCTTTCTCAGCATTCTGCAGGCAGGCAAGGTGGCCTGACTGTCTTCATGTAGACTGCAGAGCCTCTAAGCAGGTCAGCTGCAACACCTTAAGGACTTCCTGTGCCTGCTGGATGCGCAGGGCGTAACCCTTAATAGACTGGTCGTGCTGCTGTATGGCTTGCTGTCTAGAATGCACATCTGCCTCAAAGCTGGCCAGCTGCTCCTGCTTGTGCTTGGCTCCTTCCCTAGTCAGCCATGCATGATGCCTGAATTCCCCAATCATTGCAAAGGTGCCTGCGCACAGGGTTCATGCATACATCAGGCTGGCAGGCTGAAGCCGAGGCTTCTCTTCAGCATGCACTGCAGAAGCCTCTGCGTGCTCACCTATGAATGCAATGACATGGTACAGTGGCTCTGGGCTTCCCCTATGGATATATTTCTCTGCAGAGCACAAAAGCAGGGGATATAGATGTTTGTCCCAACGCGTGAGACGGGAGATGTCAGACGAGGCAGCCATGTCGTCCCTGCCCACCTGCATACTTTCGCAGGAGGCCTGACATCTCAAGTACCCAGTTTGCCTCTCAAAGGCTGACCCTGAAGGCCAACTGAACCCTAATCTGAGAGCGAACTGAGAGCCGCAAAGCGCCTGTTTTGGCAGGCCTGCTGCATGCACAAGCCTCTGACTTAGCGGGAAAGGGCCCCTGTCAGGCAGATCGCAAGCCACATACAATTGTGCTGCGGGTTGGTCAGGGCCCGGCTCGTTGCCTGACTGACAGTACAAACCAGCACTTGAAGGCCCCAGGGATATTGGACAAGCACAGCAAGGACATCATGGCGTCCAGTGTTGGAGGCGTCAGGCAGAAGGACACAGAGATGCGGTTGCCCAGGGCGACGCAAGTCAAAAACAAGCAGCCTGCTCCACAGCAGGTAGAGGACATAGGCTTCCTGCAATGCCTGCTGTGATTGGTACTACCAGTGCTGCCCAAAACACCGCCATAGGCCTAAGCACCAGGCCAGTACAAAGCTTTTGGACACTGTCTGTCCAGCCTGAGTTGCCTAGACAGCCTGTCCAGCCTGCTGCCTGTCCAGCTGTTCTCGATGCTATTCATTCTGCCGCAGGCACATGCATCAGGGGTCCAGGTCTCACGAGCGGCTCTGCATCCCGAGCTGGCGGCCTGAGCCTAAGCCTTACCCCTGTCCCCCTATGCCTGCAGATCACTGTGGAGCAGATCCTGCGGGAGAGCAAGGAGCTGCAGGAGCAGGATTTCAAGCCCCCGCGGCAGAAAATCAGCGACCCCCAGGAGCTTGCAGAGTACCGTCTGCGCAAGCGGAAGGAGTATGAAGACTTGGTGCGCCGTGTGCGCTGGAATCAGAGCGTCTGGGTCAAGGTAGGCTGTCCCTGCAGGACTGGGAGAGTTCCTACATGCCTGCTGAACTGCATGACTGCAGGGATGCTTACTCTATTTCAGGTCTGCACAGGTACCTCTTCAAGGTCTGCACCAGGTGTAAGCAGGCCCTGGCATGCCTGCTGCATGGCATCAACCTTAGACAGCGATCAGCTGCAAGGCTGTTGCCGAAGGAGCTGCCTGCAGCCTGTGTGGGTCTCAATACCTGTGTTAGAGATGCAATCTGTGGGGAAGGACGCAACACAATGCCCAAATGGTGCTATGCCAAGGTCAGTGGACGCAATACCCGACGTAGTGCTCTGCTGTGCAGTATGCCACCTGGGAAGAGGCACAGAAGGACTTTCGAAGGGCACGCTCTGTCTGGGAGCGGGCTCTCGAGGTCAGCTACACCAGCGTGCCACTGTGGCTGAAGTATGCTGAAATGGAGATGCGGCACCGGTGAGCTTCTGCTGCCTCCTGCTTGCTGCCTTCAGTGCTGCAGCCTGGGAAGCCGCTGCTGTGCCTGTGACACAGGTTACTCCAGCGCAGTTCCGTGTGCTGTCCATTCCGGTGAAGACTTTTATATTGCACGTCACTCAGGCACTGCATGGCTCCCTCAACCCTCGGCAGCAAAGGTGCTACCTTCCTTTACACAGCCCACTGGTGCTGTACAGAGCCTGCTCTGTGACGTTGCTGCGGGCAGAGCTCAGAGCTGCATGGAGTTGAGCCTCGCCCTCATCGTTTATGCAGGTTCGTCAACCATGCACGCAATGTGTGGGACCGGGCAGTCACTCTGCTGCCCCGCGTAGACCAACTCTGGTACAAATATATCCACATGGAGGAGATGCTGGGAAATGTGCCTGCAGCGCGCCAGATCTTTGAGCGCTGGATGCAGTGGGAACCAGACCACCACGGTTGGGCAGCCTATGTCAAGGTCACCTGCTGCACTGTGCCTTGGTTGCATTCATAGTGATGTGCCTGCGTCTGTCAGGTACCCGTGCTGAGGCCAGTGAAGCATGCTGCAGACCTGGCCAGTGCCAGCACCTTTCATGGTCCAGCAGTTGACATTGCTACACAATTGTGCTCACCACAGATGTGCGCCGAGCCGCTGCTCACTGTAGCTGATTGCTGGCCGCACAACTGCATCATCTTAGCGGGCTTTACCTGCAGATGAAGTTTAACATATTGCCAGCATGCTGTTGCTGCCTTTGCCTCAGGTAGCAAGCCTTGCACTGGCAGCAGTCTGACTCGGAAGCTGTTGCTGCTGACATTACATGTGGCATGCTGTGCTCAATGCTGGTGCTCGAATGGTGGTGCTGCCAGTGCTGCAGCTGGCATGCTGCACTTCAGCAAGCGTGTTGTTGCTTGACAGCTGCTCCTACTCCTGCTTGCAGATGGAGCTGCGATACAATGAGGTTGACAAGGCGCGCAACATCTATGAGCGGTATGTGAGGTGCCTGCCCACAGTCAAGGCGTGGGCGCGCTATGCTAAGTTCGAGATGCAGAATGGGCAGGTTGGCCTCGCGCGGCGTTGCTATGAGCGGGCAATTGAGCAGCTGGGAGAGGACGCCCAGACGGTGTGACCTGACTCCGCTGAGCTGCTTCCTTGAGACGCTTTGTGAAGGGGCCACTCTATAGATGCTGGCAGTGGACATGGACTTCGGTCTCTGCCCTTGCTGGGGAGCCACCCCTGCTTGCTGCCTACCCTATGTCATTGTGGCATGCACTCACTGCCATTGCACCTTGCAGGGGCATACCATGTTGCCATTGCAGACAGACTTCAAGCTGTGCTGTGCCTGCTGGCCGCACACAGGGTCCTGGACGTCAGTGCAGTCCTGTAGTTGCCTGCTCGCCAAGCAACATGCAAGCGCACAGAGCTTGCAACATCTGCTCCCTGTTCACTGCTGATGATCATTGCTGGATGTGAGGAGCAGCGCATAAAGCAGAACTGAATCCGTTGATGTGCACTGCAGGAGGAGCAATCTGTCAAGTCAGGTTGTTGTCAGGCACAGCTTGACGAGCCCCCAACCAAATGCATCTGCGACCTGCAGGAGGAGCTGTTCATCAAGTTTGCTGAGTTTGAGGAGCGGTGCAAGGAGCCTGTACGGGCGCGCGCAATCTACAAGTTTGCGCTCGACCACATCCCACGGGGCCAGGCTGAGGGGGTTTACAAGCGCTTCGTCGTCTTCGAGAAGCAGCATGGCGACCGACAGGGCATTGAGGTGAGGGCTAGCAGCATGTCGTTGGGAGACCCATCCCTGCTTGATCTGCAGCAAGACCGCCCAAGATCAGCGCTGCCTGGCTGCTGCAGCCAGCATTTTGCACGCCAGATGCCCTGCCTGGACTGTGACTGAGGCTGCACACCTTGGGGAAAGAAAAAGAGGCAGAAGTTGCGCCCCTTGCGGCCCGTGACAGATCAGCACGTCCAACTTGCTGTGTGTGGCTGCCTGTGGTCCTGTTGGGTGCAAAGTGTGCTTGACATGCGCGAGCTGCCCCGTGCTGTCCTGCGTTGCAGGACGGCAAGACGAGTCTGCAGACTTTACTGAGAATGCTGATGGGCTCCTGCAGGATGTGGTCGTGAGCGAGAGGCGATTCCAGTACGATGCAGAGGTGACTCGCTCCCCCATGAACTACGACGCTTGGTTCGACTACGTGCGCCTGGAGGAGAGTGCAGGGGACCCTGCAAGGGTGCGGGAGGTGAGCTATGGCATGACAAGTCTCTGACAAGGGTGCTGTCACAAGACAGCTGCGGTTTCCTGGTGTGAGCTGTAACAGCCAGAGGAAGCCCTGCTGGGGTGCAGCCTCAGAATATGGACTAGACGATCCAGGCCCTTGTCGACTCCCTGAACTTGAGCTCAGCAGCTATCTGGTGCGCTGCCGTGCTCTTCCATGCATGCCTGTGCAGCTCAGCATGCCAGTGAACTGTATGACCAGCTGGCCTCCAGTCCCTGCAGGCAGATGACCTGAGCTGCTGCTGCATGTCACTGTGGGGTGATGATGCCTGCCACGTCAGCATGGATTCAGCTGCCTGAGCTGTGCAGCTGCCCTGGAGAAGCGTTGGGGTTGTTGACCAGAGTCAGCTCCCACACATTGTAACTGAAACAAGTTTCTCGATACATGGGAACCACTCAGGCCCCCTGCTGCTGTGCAGGTGTATGAGCGTGCAGTGGCACAGGTGCCTCCCGCGCTGGAGAAGCGCTACTGGCAGCGCTACATCTATCTGTGGATCTGCTATGCCCTGTTTGAGGAGCTGGAGGCGGAGGACCCTGCTAGGACTCGCGAAGTCTACCGCACCTGCCTCAAGCTCATACCGCATGACCTCTTCACCTTTGCCAAGGTAGGGGAGGCTCTGTTGTGTGGCATTCATGACCCTGACGGGGAGGTGTTTGAGCCTGCTTGAAGCTCAAAATCATGACCTCTTCAAGGCCAGGTAGATCAGGCGTTGTCTGTTTCTGCAGCAGGTGGGCCAGGCAGTGCGGCCTGAGTTCTGCTGTTGCGCCCAAAGAGTGGCCGGGGCAGGCACTGTAGTCTCGTCCTGTTCCTGCGGCTCAGACACCTGGCTGCACGAGCTGCACATACTTGTCGATGGCGCCCCTTTGAGAGCAGTTTAATGATGGTGTGCAGATCTGGATTCTTGCAGCCCAGTTTGAGATCAGGCAGTTCAAGCTGGACTCGGCGCGCAAGATTCTTGGCATGGCCATTGGGAAGTGCCCCAAGGACAAGCTCTTCAAGTCCTACATTGAGGTGGGTCATGTTTCTGCCCTTGCAGGCATGCATTGCAGATGTGGTGCAACCTGCAGATCTGCGGCTTCAAGTGCATCATTTTGTGCATCCTCTCTTCCCTTAGGAGAAGCTGGCACAGACACACGATTTCCAACAAAGCATGTCAGGGTGGCAGGATGCCTGCACACCTGCTGCTGTGTCTGTGGACGCAAAGGCTGGCCTTGCTGTGGGATGGTCGTCTGCCCTAGACTGCCCCGGACCTGCATTGTTTCGCCTCTGATGGGCTGCCCTGCAGATGGACCAACAGGATGGCAGCTTGTACACATGCGCAGCAAGTGACCTCTGGCACACCCAGGCTGCTTTGGCATGGCCTGGCAGCTTGCTGATGGGCTGCAGCACTCATCTCTGGATGCCTTGCACAGGGAGCACCACCTGGCTACCTGCAATCGCCTGCAGCAGAGCACTCAGGCAGTCCTCTGTGCACACAAACCATCTGCAGTAGTGCCACGCTAGCACCTTGGCTTGCTGAGCCATCAGATGAGGGGCTGCTGCAGGTTGAGCACCAGCTGGGCAACCTGGACCGCTGCCGGCGCCTGTATGAGCGGTACTTGGCCTGGAACCCCGCAAACTGCCAGGCCTGGTGCCGCTTTGCAGACTTGGAGCGGTCGCTGGCAGAAACAGACAGGGCTCGGGCGCTCTTCGAGCTGGCCATTCAGCAGCCGCTGCTAGACATGCCTGAAGTCCTGTGGAAGGTGCGAGTGGAGACCTGGGAGTGTGCTGCCTGATGCTTGTATGGAGCCTGGAGAGGGGTGACCCCTCTGGATGATGTGCCTCACCAGCAAGCGTCGCTGGTTGTGCGGGGTGTCCTGGAAGATCAGGGTGCCCGTGAATGTGCTGTGTCAGTGCAGCAACCATGATGACTTTGCTCAAATTGCTGTGGTGAGGGGCTCAGCTCCCTGCAGCATTGCCTGCATCACTTGAGTCAGCTGCAAGACAGGCAGCTTTGAATGCAGTGTCTGCTCAGCATGGCACAAGGGTTCCTTACATGTACGGCCAGCTGCGGACAGCATCATGTTTTGCCTGCAGACATACATCGACTTTGAAATCAGCGAGGGCAACCGAGACAGGGCGCGCAAGCTGTATGAGCGCCTCCTGGCACGCACCAAGCACGTCAAGGTGCGCACTGATGAGCCTGCAATGTGTCGACGGCAGCAGCTGCTTGTGACTGTCACATTTGTGTCTGAAGGTGTCAATGCCTTCAGCTTGCTCTCCAGGCTGGCAGGTGCCCCATCGCAGGGTTCCAGGGGCTATTGAGCTTGTGGTGTAGGGGCGGTTGCAGCTGGTGCTCTCTAAGGCTGCTCCTCCTGCTCTTATCCTCTTCACCGTCTGCTTCTGCCAGGTGTGGATGAGCTATGCAGCCTTTGAGGCAACTCCCCAGGCGCTGCTGGGCCAGCAGCAGGAAGAGGAAGAGGAGCAGCCCCAGGCCAATGGCAACACAGCAGATGCCAGGCGTGCGGCAGCTGTGCAGGCCGAGGATCCCATGGCAGCTGCTGCCAGGGAGGAGCAGGCGCGCAGGTGGGTTCCCACACCTGCAAAGTGTTTCCACACCATGCAGCAAGCAGCTCTCCTCTACTGAGTCCACGCCTGCTGCAATCATGCTGCAACGGCTGGCACTGCATTTTTCCCAGGGATGTCTGGCTTGCTTGCACACCTACTCCTGCAGCCGTCATCATGCTTTGGTGGCGCAGACTGCTGGAATGCTCCAGGACCCATTGGCGCCCTTGCTCTAGGTATCAAGGCCTTGCTGCCTCAGCCGGCTTGATTGCTCCACGGTGCTGTGGCCAAGCTCTGCATCGTTGTGCTGCAGTGTATACTCGCGTGCCTTCTCCAGCCTGCGGGAGTCCCAGCCAGATGCTAAGGAGGAAGCAGTGATGCTGCTGGAAGCATGGCGTGCCTTTGAAGCTGAGAGCAACTCCAGCAGCCCTGCACAGCAGCAGGTGGGTCGATTTTTCTTCACCAGTTGCAGCATCAACTGCGCTCCATGAGGCAGGGACCTGCATCATCTGTCGAGCTGCTGCACAATGCCCCACGTTTCGAGTGCTCTTGGTGACGTGATCTTCACGCTTGCTGACCTGCAATGGGGGCCCGCGCTGCAGGCCGCTGTAGAAGCTGTTGAAAAGAGGATGCCGAAGCGTGTGAAGCGCAAGCGCCGAATCGAGACTGATGATGGATCTGATGCTGGAATGGAAGAGTACTATGACTGTGAGTGCCAAATTGCTGTTCTTTCTCTATTTGTCTGTGTATGGTTGCCAGCTGGGCATTGGCGCACGTGGTGCGGTGGCAGCTTTCAGCCGGCTAGCACTGCATGTCATGTCGTTCTATGCCCCTCTGCAGTAGCTGTGGCTGGTGGCGACGTGCAGCATGCTGCTCAGTGGGCTGCACACTTTGCAGGGGATGGTGACTGGAAGCTGGTGGCTGCATGAAGTTGCTGCAAGGACACTTGTCAGTGGGTGTGCGCTGAGCCCGTGCATGTGTCCCCAGGCCAGGGCAAAAGGTTGTCCAAGGGTGGGCCAGCTCCAAATTGTCTGTGCTCTGCTGCAGACATCTTCCCTGATGAGGGGGCTGCGGCACCCAACCTCAAGCTGCTGGAGGCTGCTCAGGCCTGGAAGCGGCGCAAATTGGAGGCAGATGCTCGAGCAGATGCTTGATTGCCCCGCCCCTTGATCCCCCCTCCTTTGCGTGAGACTGATTTTCACATCTTGTTGACGTCACTGACGCAAATGCAAATAACAAGACACAGCTCGACCCTGACTTTCATGACAAAGGCTGCGTAAGCATGAACAACTGAATTCAAAGCGTCATATACACAAAGCAAGGCAAAAGGGTTCAAGGCTGGGGACACACATCTGCAATGTACATGTGTGCTGTGTTCACAAAATTGGTATCAATGACAGAAACATGGTGTTCCATGACTCTCTGAAACAAAGGAGAAAGCCCATCCTGCTCAGCAATGTGACCTCCGCAGGATGCATGGGCACTGGGCAAAGAAGCATCATTTAAGTAGGTTGGGCCACTTCTCCTCGACTGATGCCACAGCCTGGGGGTTCTCAATCCAGACATCATCGATCTGCATGGCCATCTGCAGCATGGTCTTCTCCTCCTGGGAGAACTTCATGCGTGAGCTCGCAGAGTCAGGCTCCTCAAAGAAGGCCAGCTGGCCATCCACATCTGAATAGTCAGCAAAGCAGCTCATGTAGCCCTGGCCGCCCGAGAGAAGCGCGTCCCAGCAGCGCGGAAGGGCAATCTCCTGCAGCCCATCCAGCTGGAGGCGGTCAAGTAAGGTGGCAGCTCAGGTGCGATCAGTACGAGAGGTTATCAGCACAGGCAATGGGTGGTTAAGTAGACCACACACGCATAGACAGCTAATTCAGAATGGCTTGGAGGACTGGCTGCCCAACAGCACAGCCATTTCCCTTCACAGCAAGGGCATTGGGCTCACACACACAGAGAAGCTGCTGCCTGCTGCCCCAAGAAGGAACATGCAGACTTGGTTCAGCATGCTCTTGCTGCCTACTGTCTGGGCTGACCTGCAGATCCCGTCTGCCGCGCGTCCACTGCTCTGCCAGGCCCAGCTTGACCGTCTCAGGCAGCTCAGCAGGCAGGGACAGCAGGTCGGGATGGGACGCCACTGGGAGCAGCGCCGGCAGCCACGCAGACTCAATGGCGGCGGCCACATGCTTGGCTGTGCATTGAGGGTTGCAGCTGGTGAAGACTCCCTGCAGCACAGATGTGGGCGTCGAGGGCGCGGTCTGTGTCTACCCCTGAAACGCCTTGTGTGCTGTCATCCCCCCCCCCGGCCCCAGACAGAGGGGCACAAGCACCTGCCTGATGTAGGGCACGATTCTGTGTTGTGTGGTGTGACCAGCACGAGGGATGCTGCTGCAGCGGCTGCAGTGGGCGGTGCCGTTGCTTGACCCTCACCTCGACCATGAGCAGCTCCCGGTGCAGTGGGATGGCGACGTCCCCAATCAGGCGATCCCTGAAGGCGCTGTGCCGTGATGCCCGTGTGCAGCTCCACTCCATGGGGTTGCTGTGAACCTGCAAACCCCACCAATGTCCGTGACCTTGCTGATGCAGTTGCAGGCGTCTGCCTGACCCTGCCAGCCGATGTTGCTCTCTGTCATGACGCACAGATTTTGGAGTCAATAGCACTTACAGGAGTCAGAGGTCACAGCAGTTGGGTGCAGGCAGGCCCTCCTCATCCACAGCGGAAGGTCCTCCCAGTGGTGCATCAGGGAGGTCGGACGGATGCCACCCCCGTGGGCTCACATAGGAGACTACGTCGCAGTTGTCAGGCGCGTCCTCTGCCCCCGGCCCTGACACTCTGGGGGTGGGCAGCAGCAGCCGGTAGGCTGCCAGCAGCGCCTCTCCTCGCTTCCCAGTGGGCTCCACGCTGTTCTTGAGCCACCTGCAGATGGGCAGCCTCAGCTGGCACGCAGATCAGCCAGGCAAAGAGCAGCATGAGCACCCGGCGGGCTTAGCTGGGGCTTGTCGAGCAGGCCCAGCAGAGCTGAGCATGCAGCAAGCAATGCAGCAGGGCTGTGCGTGCTTGCAAGATGCAGCAGCTGGGCGAGGGTCTTGCTTTTCCTGAAGATGCTTTTGAGCAGGTCCTGCTTGTCAGCCAAGGAGAGACACATTAGGGCAGACTGGTACAGGTGGCAGGCTCACTTGTCCTTGAAGACAAGCAGCTTGAAGAAGTAAGCGGCGGGGCGGTGCTGAATGCGGACAGTCTGCGGGATGGGGGGCGCAGCCAGCCGTCCCTGCAGCTCTGCTTGCAGCCCCAGGCGCCCCTGCGCCTCAGCCTGGAGCTCGGCCTGGAGGTTGGCAATCTGGTCCTCAGCCTCTGCCAAGCGCTCAGCCAGCTGCAGCCAGGGCAGAAACCCCACTCACAAGCCTGGCCATGCCACACCAACTCACATATCTGGCAGGAGCAGCCAGCATGCATGCGGACAGTACCACTGAGGCCCTGCCAGCTTGGCATGAGAAAGGAGACATTATAAGTGTTTGCCATGACTGCACATGCATCTGGGAGGGGCCAGTTTGCATGCAATGGAGATATTGATGCCAGAGCGCTCACCAACATCATGAAGCGCTCGTGGCTGGCAAGGTCTCCCTCGATGAACTCCACCTCAAAGCGCCGCTCAGAGCTCAAGCCGTTGACTTGCTTTGCAGTGTCCTGCCGCTCCGGCTCCACCACCTCCAGCCGAACAGCCGACATGGGACCGTCAGTTCCGAGAACCCCGGAACGATCTGCAGAGAGTGTTGGGGCAGAAGTAAGCACTTTGACCCAGGTGTTGACCTATCTTTCATCTTCTCTTTCTATTGGCTAATGGCAGATGAGGCCTGAGCTGGCAACCTCAAGCTGCCTGGCACCTCTCTGCAGGGCAAGCAGGACTTCAGTGAAACGGTGGCCAGGCATGAAGGTGTCTGCCATGGCTGCTGCAGCTGCAGCAGGTCAGCACGAGGTGGAGCTTGCAGATACTCCGGCAAAGCCAGAGGACTACATCAGGTGCTGCTCTTGCTGAGAATAATTGCTTACATTGCTGCGCTGTGGGCTGACATCCGCCAGAGCATGTCCTGCAGGCGGCGAGGATTGCGGCTGGTGAGCTCCAGATCCACAAGGGGCCACTGCATGGAGGCCCCTGCACAAGTCCAAAACAGTGCCATCTGCACTGCCTGTATGCAGGTCAAGCCGTACTACTTTGACTTCCTGTGCTCCGTGAAGAACAGGTGGAAGGGCATGACTGTGGTGGATGTGCTTTCCAGTGTGAGTGGTGAGGTGCTCCACCAGGAGTCAACAGCATGCCATGAACACCTGCACGCGTGCCAGACCTGTTCCCTGCAGTGCGCTTTCATGAGTGGATGCCCCCAGACGCCCACGTGCAAATCTCACGCTGTGGAAGCAGTCTCAGCCCAAGCGCCAGCCCATGCCTTATTGTCAGCCCTGAAGCCTGCCATAGCTCCACGGGCGCTGCTCTGTCTGTGCCAGAGCACCTCCATCCCTAGGCTGCAGCTTCACCTCCAGAAGGCCCTCGCGGATGCTGCAGGAGTTCCCGGCCCGCCCTCGCAGCTACTACGAGCAGGCGTTTGCAGACGGGCGCATTCGCGTCGAGAAGCGCAAGGGAGTGGGGGCGACAACCCCCCTGGACGGGCGTGAGCAGCTGCGCCACTTTGTGCACCGCCACGAGCCCCCTGTGCTGGATCTGCCCATCGAGGTAGGCAGGCCTGGCCTGGCACCTCCCTGCAGCTCAGGCTGAGAGCAGCTGCGCCATGTTTGTGTGCTGCAAAGACCCTCCTGTGCTGGAGCTCCTCACAAAGGTGGAGCAGTGCTTGACGAGCAGGGGAGCCTGGAGCAGGTCCCAGGAGGATGCTGGCACATGGCAGAGCCTTCGGTTTGCACCTAGTTCCTGCAGCAAGCCGCTGCCTTTGTGGGCTCGGTGCTGTCTGCCGCCCTTGTGCCGGGCAGCTGCCTGCTGTGAGCTCGCTGTGCAACCCTGGCTCCTCATGGGCGCCCACCCTGCCTGAGCCCTCCTCCACTACGCCCCTGCGTGCGCCGCTGCAGGTCATCGCGGAGACGGACGAGCTGGTGGCTGTGACCAAGCCTGCCTCCATCCCCGTCCATGTGGCGGGGCAGTACCGCAAGAACACTGTGCTCGCCATCCTGCAGATGAGCAGGCCGGACCTGGGGTCCCTGCACCCCGTGCACCGCCTGGACAAACCCGTCTCAGGCCTCCTGCTCTTTGCCAAGTCAGCCAAAGCTGCTGAGGGGGTGCGAGCCCAGCTGACGGTGAGGCCGGGCTTGGTCCCAACCTCAAGCAGAATCTGGCCTGTGCTGCTGCTGACTGACAACTGAAGCTCTGCCACACCTGGTGGCAGGGGTGCGGCGCGGTCGTGTGAGTGGGGAAATCTGCAGTCCTCCTGCCTGCCATCATTGCCGCCACTCAATAGCTGCTGCTATGCCGCACTAATCGGCAGTGGCACTCCTCAAGCCTCAGAAATGAGCGCTGAGGCTTGAGCGTGGCTGCTGCACTTGTAGCCCTTCGTGGGTGGCAGTTCTGCCACCTTCCACCTTTGCTGGCTCTGTGCACTCCCGCTTACAGCAAGGCATCAGCTGTTGCCTTTTGTCTGCCTAGCCTGCAGGTAGAAGCTGAGATTTGTTCAACATGCTGCCTCTGTGCACACTTGCTTGCCACAGGCAGCTGTACCCGCACATTGCATCCAGACACGGCCATCAGGACTGTCAAAGTGGTAGAGGGCAGCTCCCCCCTGGTCGCGACACAGTGGCGCAAGGCACAAGCTCAGTGCCTCCTGTGTGTCCCCCGCTGCAGAACAGGCAGGATGTGGAGAAAGTGTACCTGGCCAGAGTGGTGGGCATCTTTCCCCTGGGACGCATCAGGGTGCACGCAGCACTGGCCTGGGATGCCCGCACGAATCACACCTTTGTGACCTCCATCACAGCGCTGGGAGCCGTCCAGGATGCCGCTGCTCAGCCTGCTGCACCTGCTGATGGGCAGCAGCGGCAGCAGCGGGAGGCAGGAGTTGAAGGCGACTGGGCAGCACAGCCTGCAGCTGTCACACCGGCAGGATGCCAGCCTGCTGAGAGCAGTGGCCCTCAGGGTGCTCCTGCAGCAGCCCAGGCGCAGGACATGCCAGCAAGCAGCGTGGCAGACGGCTGGGTCTCCGAGGCGCATCCCGCAGGAGCCCAGACCCAGGACCCCTTAGCAAGCGGCATGGCAACACCGCCAGCAGGCCCAGCTGCAGCTGGGGGCCCCGTCCAGGCTGCGCCCAACCTCGAGGAGCTGCAGAAGTATGGGCTGCACAGCGGAGGGGATGAGCTGTCAGCGGAGGACGTTGAGCGACGCAGAAAGATCCAGGGGAAGGATGCACTGACCGAGTTCAGGCTGCTGGGGGCTGCACCCGACGGGGTGACGAGCGTAGTGCAATGCCGGCCGCTCACTGGGCGGACGCACCAGCTGAGGTGCGCACAGGGCAGCTTGGCTGGGAGTTTGCTCGGTGCAGATGGAGTGAGCCTGGCATCCCCGGACCAGCATGGTCAGCCAAGCACCTGACGCGTCTGCTGGCCCCCTGCCGTTTCAAAGGGACTTTTGCGTGGTCATGGACGCTGCACAACGCATGACCATGTGAGTGCTGCTGCTTGCTGCAGCTGCCAGTGTGTTCCATTGCCATCAGCTTGCTGCACTTCCTGTCTGTGCACCATGCAGCAGTGTCCCTGTACTAGTACATCAATGTGCTGAGGGTGTGCCTCGTCCTGTGCTGCAGGGTGCACCTGCAGCTGTTGGGGCACCCCATTGCCAATGATGAGCAGTATGGCGGCACCTACCCAGGCCCGACCCAGATCAAGATGCGCGGCAGGTGGGAGAGGGAGACAGAGGGTCAGCCAAGCAACGAGCAGCCTGCCAAGCGTCAGAGGTGTGAGGCAGACACTCCAGCTGCTGCCGCCAGCCACCACATATGCTCCAGCGCTGAGGAGCCTGGAGAGCCTGCCAGGCAGCCAGCACTCACCAGCCAGGGCATGCAGCCTGATGAAGCTGTGGACTTTGCCAGGCTGCAGGCAGTAGGCAGCCTGGGTGTCAAGCCAGACGAGTTTGTGGTGCCTGAGCAGCTGACAGACGAGCTGTGCTGGCAGTGCCCCTGGCTGGTGCCGGATGGGTACCCCACTGAGCTGGTGCCCATGTGGTTGCATGCCCACAGATACTCCACACCAGACTGGGCTTTCGAGTGCCCTGCTCCTCACTGGGCACACCTTGACTGGACGCCCCCGTTGGGGGACAGCAAACAATCTTCGAAACAAGACTTGTGACATTTAAACACATTTTGAATTGAGTTGTCACTGCAGCAGGGTTCATTTGCAACTTTGATAATAAGAGGGTGGGGCAGGCTGTAATGGTCACTTGATACTGCAAGAAGTGGTGGACGTTCATCTGCCCTTCTTCTGTTTGCTGCGCCTTTCCTGCCGCATCCTCTCGGCCACAAAGGTGCTGTCCTCCGCGGTTTTGGGGGAGGTAAGCGGTGTCATCTTCCCAAAGTCAACAGGGTATATGCCTCGCCTCAGTGGAGCTGCTGTGGCTCCCACCTCGTCATCTTCCAGTCCAGGCCTGCAGGCAGCAAGCCACAGTTGATGCTTGCCTTAACTCAACAAGAGCCGTGCACCGGCTGGCTCAAGTGCTGAAGGTGCTGAGGTGCAGCATTTAGAGCACCTGGTTTGGAGCACCTGGTTATGCTAAGCGACCAGGCAGTAGGGACCTTCTCACAAGGGTCACCAGAGGCTGGCAGGCTATGCTGTGAGACACAGGGCAAAATCCTGCCCTGGCCATGCTGTACAGCTGCCCCGTTCAAGCTGGTTGCGCTTGTGACCACGCGCAAGTCGGCATGCCTTGCCTTGCTGAGCAGCTGCATGTTGCATGCATGGCCTTGCAGTGCAACAGCCCCATCATAAATGGACCCACCTGGCTTTGCTGAGTAGCTCCCTCTTGGCGGCCTCTGTCTGCTCAATGTTGCGCATCTTGTACTCCATGGGCAGCGCCACCTCCACGATGCCGGTGGCCCAGGCCCCAGGGTCCATTGGCTTGGTGTTCTGCCCCTGCAGACGCGCACAACAAAGGCCTCCTGGCGCTTGCGCCCCTGTACGCTGAGTGGACAGCCTGCCCACTCCTCATCAGGGTGCCTCAGGGGTGTGTGTGTGTCTCTCCGTGTGTGTCTCTGTGTGTGTGCAATCCTCAGTGGGTTGCCAACATCAGCATGCTCCCTGATTGAGCAAACGCTGACCTGCAGATCTTTGGGCACAGCGTACAGCTCATCTTCAGGGTGCATCTGCTCAGCCTCTCCCAGGGCCTGCCCCAGACGCTTGGCCATCTGCTCCCGAATCCAGGCCTCCCTGCAGCAGCTCACCTGCTTCAGGAGACGGGGTGACAGGGCAAAAATCTGGTGCTGCCTGCCACATGATGGAGTCCAGCAACTCCTCAGAGGGTGCACATGAAGCTTGCTACTGGCTGCACTGTGCAGACTGGCCAGTCAAGCCTCTCACATGTGGGGATCTGTCTCTGTGTGCTGGTCAACCTGCTCTTTGACATATGAATTCATGAGGTTATTCCTCTCCCGTTTTGAAAGGCCAGCAGCCTGCACAGGACATGGACAGACTATTCAGTGCTGGGTGTTCCCTGCAAAGTGTCATGCTGCGCATGGCTCCAATGAGCAGCCACGCATGGCACCCACGCATCAGGCAGCACTCCCACCTGGGCTGCCTGCAACTTGTCCAGGCCAGCTGCAAGCACCTCATTTCTGGCACCCTGCAGACACACGTCTCGCTCACTGAGCTGGCGCCTGGGGCCTGCGCAGCATCTGCAAAGGTGTCAACCTGCCTGCGTGCGCATGCGTTGCTGCTGTGCCGCCTTACGCTCGGCAATCTGGTCCCTGTGTGTATGGCATTGTCATTTTAGGGTGATGTGCGCATCGGGACTGGCAGGAGGCAGGTGTCCTGCTCACTGGATGACTCCCACATCGAAAGAATCCTGTGCATCTGTCTCTTCTGACTCTGCGGCTGGCCTCTTCCTGAAGTTCTTGCGTTTTCTTGGGGCTGGTTCCTCACTCATTGTTGTCATTGTCACAACGAAACAAGGACATCTAAATCGAACCCCTGGAGCCCACCCAACTCCCTGCCGAGTCGCAGCTTCTTGACATCTCAACTCTAGGAACCTGTCAGCTGGCCCTCCGAGCCAGGGGTGAGGTCACCTGACACTCTTAGTTTTTCATGCTGCATGACAAAGAGCTGTATCAGCAGCCCTGCTGCCTGCTGTGCTGCCTGTTGTTGCTGATGAAGCGTGCTGCAGAGGTCAATTGTTGTTAGATGATCTGCAGGGTGCCAGCTAGCTAATTGTGGTCTAGCATGCAAGGTCCGCTTGCAGCAGCCTGAGGGATCTTGGCAGCAATGCCAGCAATGCCCAGAAACAGCAGCGACCCACTGGCTGGCAATTCCAAGTATAGGAGTGTGCGAGGTGGGAATGCTGCACAGCTGAAACCCAGCCTGCAAAGGCTGTGTAGCTGCAGTGATTGCACTGGCTATGCTGCCTGTTCGGCATCAAGGTTGCCTCATGCTCTTTCGTCTCGCCTCTCTTGAGCTCGCACTTAGCCATAGATTGATGTCCTCAGATTGTGTTGCAACTGACTGTGACTGCCCCGTGAAAGAAGCCTCTGCGTAGCACGCAGAGCTTGGGCAGGGAGCATTTGGCCAGGTCCAGTTGGCAGTGAACATTGCCACCGGGGAGCAGGTTGCCATCAAGTTTGTCGAGCGTGGCCATGGCATCACCAAGTTTGTGGCGCGGGAGGTCATGAACCACAGCAAGCTCCTCCATCCCCACATCGTGCAGTTCAAGGAGGTTTGACACAGACATTGCTGCCACACATCACAGCAGCTTGCATGCAGCGTTCCTGGTGGTCCTGGCGCCCCTGCTCAAGATGCGCCTGGCTGGCCTGGGTCCTTGCACCACGACATTATACAGTTCAAAGATGTAGGCAGGCAGCTCAGCCTTGTCTCTGTGGCAGGCATGCACCACGGACGCTCAGCTCAGCTAGCTGGCCCCCTGTCTTGCTGTGCAAGCATCCTCTGCACCAAAAAACGCTGATTGCCCATTGCTGCTCCGCTGCGCACGCAGCTCTGCTTTGCTCATTTGGTGGTTGTGCCTCAGGGATGCTCAGCTCCTCCACCTCTGTGCTCTGCTGGGAAAATATATCCTAGCCTTGCAATTGTGGACCTGCCAGACAGCTGCTTGGGGCTTGTGATTGTGTGTGCTCAGCAGCCCTGCAGCACAGGCCCCAAACGAGCGTCTTGCTCGGTGCTCCGCATCAGGTGTGTTGGCTGGCTGGGCAGCACGGCACCCGCTGCTGCTGACTCCCAGCTCCCGGCCTGTGCAGGTGCTCCTCACTCCTGTGCACCTGGGCATCGTGCTAGAATATGCAGCTGGCGGCGACATGTTCCAGCACGTCAAGCGCTCTGGGGGTCTAGAGGAGGCAGATGCCCGCTGGTTCTACCAGCAGCTCATGATTGCGCTGGACTACATGCACAGTGAGTCCTGGCTGCTGGGCCCAGGCTGCACCATGCCGGTAAGCCTGCCTGCTTTCCTGCTCAAGGAGCTCACGGGTGCGCTGGCCTCCGCACATGGGGATTTGAGCTGCTGAATGCTGTGCACTTGGCTGCCAAAGATGGGCCAACATATGCTGGCTGGCATGACGCATTCCTTGCCGCAGCTCTGCAGCAGAACGATCGGCCAGCAGTGATGGGCTTGAGCACAGCGCCTGGTGCAGGCATGGGTGTGTACATATGATCAACAGCAGGCTGCAAACCATGTTACTGAGATACCTGTGGTTTCAAGCGTGCTGCCCTGACGCGGGCGCTCAAAAGTATTCCCAGCAGCCAGCACCGAATGAGCCATTACCTGGTGCAAGTAAGGAGGCATTCAAACACAGAAACATGCTGCTGACCAAAATGCTGCGCTGGTGCAGGCAGGTTGCCCTCAGCCACAAGGACATGGTGCTGACAGACATGTGGGTCACATCTGTTGCTGTGGTGCAGGCCTGGGGGTGTCCAACCGCGATGTGAAGCTGGAGAACACGCTGCTGGACGGCAGCAGGCGGCCCCTACTCAAGCTCTGCGACTTTGGCTACTCAAAGGCTGACACGGACAGCCTGCCAAAATCGGTGGTGGGCACGCCAGGTTACACAGGTGATGCGCCTGTGGCAGCTGGCTGGGGCAGGCAGGCTGAACCTCCCAGGGACCTGTCAAGGCCTGGAGTGCTGGCGACGCAGGCTGCCTCTCGGGCATCACACACCAACCCGCCTGCCTGCGTTGCAAGTGCTTCGGCATTGCTGGCTTGGATTTTGATCCTACAAAGTGTGCCGCCTGCGTGCCTGCCACCTCTTGGGTTGAGATGGATGAGGACCTTCCAGCTGGGCTGCATCGCTCACAGAGCTGCCCCTGCCTGCAGTGTCCCTGCAGCTGCATAGCTGAGATTTTAGTGCTGGGTCAGCCTGCCTGCCTGCAGCGCATGTGGTGCTGTCCCACGCACCTGGTGGGCGTGCACTTGCATTCCCAGGTCTGACAGGCCTGTCCGCCTGCCTGCAATCTGACACAGCCGCCTGGGCCTGGTGGCCTGGCCGTTGCTGAGTGCAGTGTGCCTGCCTGCCTGCAGCGCCCGAGGTGCTGTCCAATGGCCGCACCTATGATGGGACCAAGTGTGACGTCTGGAGCAGCGCTGTCATGCTGTATGTGATGCTGTTCTGCGAGTACCCCTTTGAGCGGCCAGAGGATGAGCAGCACCCCCACAAGTTCCAGAAAATGCTGGAGCGCACCAAAAAGCTGGACTACAGGTCGGGCGGGCCCCACCCGCAAAAGCTTACAGGACTTGCCCACTGCTCATCGCTGCACATAAAGAGTTTCAAGCCATATTGTGAACCTCCTGCAAGTCATGGTATCTCTGCACACCTGAGCGGTGCGCTTGTTGTGTGACTGCCTGCCAGAGCTGGCTGCCCCCTGCATGTCTGAGCAGCCTTCCCTGCAGTGCCTTCATGCAGCTGAGGGCCGCACTGTGCTGCAGAGCTGAAGGCTGCCCTGCCCGAGCTGCATGCGACCAGCAAACCCTGCACCTGGCTGCAATGTGCTGAGGCGCACGCTATTTCTGTCACCTCAAGAGCTGTGGACCTGAGTTTTGCTGCTGTGTGTGAAGGTTCCCAAAGTCCATCCCTGTGTCCCAGTCGTGCAAGGACTTCATCAAGAGCATCCTCGTCTTGGAGCCCTCAAAGCGCCCCAGCGTCCAGCAAGTCCAGGTGATATGCTCCGTGCTTGGCGCACGTGGGAAGCTGTGCATACCATAGGTGGCTTCTGGAAGCCTTCACAGCTTCCTACCGTCCAGCAAGCAGGTGCAGGTTTGTGCAGTGCACTTTGCCTGGCACATGGGAGGCCCACCATGCCGCTGGCGACTCCTGGAGCCCCCAAGGCACCACGTGTCCCTTTGCAGTACCTGCACTTGATTCACACAGCGCGCCCCGACTCTGCAGCCTCTGCCTTGCACCTCTGCCTTGCACAGTGGCAGGCCCACTTTCTGGGGGAGATTCTCCTGAAGCAGATCCTATCTGTCTGGTCTTGCTCATTGCCAGCTGTGTCTGTCCCCTCTCCATGATCCTGTTCCTCCCTGTTTGTCAGTGGTTCTCCCCTCCCCCTCCCCCCCCCCTCCCGTATGGCTCAACATGCTGACCCTTTCTCCACAGATGAGCTGCGCTGCCGAGCACATCGGGGCACCTATCCTGCACAAATCCCTTACTCCAAAGTATTGTAAGAACCGCCAGCCTGCAGGCCCACCACAGAGCCGCATGGCCTTGCATGCGGGTGCCATGTCCAGGAATGACGAGTCCACCTTCCATTCATGGACTTGCATGCTCCACAGTTCGGGTATCTTTGTTGTCCACCTGCAGGCGCACCCATGGTACCGCATGGACCTGCCTGCGGGCGTCACGTCCATGAACGAGGAGTGCTTGAAGCTGAAGGGCTTCACGGCGGGGCATCAGACTGAGGAGGAGATTCGTGTCATCATCAGGGAAGCAATGAAAGGCCCACACAACAGCAATGGGTTCTTTCAGGATGCTTTTGATGAGGAGATTGAGTTCACATAACTTTCAGCCGCAACAGGCCCACTATTATAGTGCCTTTTGGAGTGTGAATTTGCAAGTGCTAGACCACAAGGTGAAGTCAACAAGCCACAGTAACATGGTCTCAATCAACCTTACAGAGAGACAGGCCATGACCTTGAACATTTCTTGCTGTACCAAGGTCAGATCTGCCAAGGCTGACATTGCGGCTGGGCTGGCCAGTGAAGCACCTGCCATTACTTGCAAGACAGGCACAGCCAAGTGCTCCTTGCTGTGAGCGTGCTGCGTTCTTGTCGAAAGTTGCATCTTCAGTGGCAGAGATTGCACTGGAGATGCACACAAGGCAGGACCAAGGGTCAGGTTCCCTAGAGGCCCCATGTGTATTGTAAGCTAGTGACAGGCCAAAGCCTTCACGAGGGGTATCTCCACAGGGCGCACACAACACACGCCTGCCTGCAACCCTGCATGGCAACCTGCCGAGCAAAGTATTTGTGTTGGGCCATGCACTATGGCTGCAGAGCAGCTGGCTGTGAACAACCACGACAGTCGCTGCATTCTGCCTGCTGCTGCTCCAACGACTGTGGCATCACTGGTCCCCCAGAGCTTCGATTCAGAGGGACTGTTGTTGGCCTGCAATGGCCTAAGCGATCACTACACTGAATGGCTAACTGTGCAATAGCAACCCGTCACTCTGGATATCAAGCAGTTGCAGCCTGGCTGAGCCAGCGAGGATTTCTGAGGCGGTCCAGGCCCGTCCGGTTGTTTGGATGTTTGCTTCTCTGGTCTGACTGCACACAGATCCCTGCTGTGCAGGGCAATGGCCAGATTCGTAGGTTATTCGAAAGGTTGTTCCCTAGCTTCTGGTGTTGGCCGTCTGAGCTATCTTTGCGCCTGCCGGAGTCGTACCGCAACAGCGTGCTGTGCATACTGCCATCGCCTTTTGTGCTTGGATCGCGGGCCACTCCTTGCCTGGAGGCCTTTCTTCCATCTCTGCCCTATTCAAGGAGGGCTCCTCCAACTGAAGCCCAAGAGAGGGCTCGGCAAAGCAGGTTGGGACTAAGTTGCTTCAGACAATCAGCAGTGCATCCTGCTGCCCTTGCCCAATGCAGCTCATGGATGATGGCTTGTGGTGGCTGCAGCTTGACGAGCTCTTCATGAAGCAATGACCTCACGGTCTCCTCAGGGCGAGTCCCAGAGGCAGAAGCGTGAACCTCTTGAAGGGAACACTCGCTTCCAGAAAATCCAGGTGGGGAGGGCTCAATTTGCTGCACCTGGCTGACAAATTCCATGCTGAACCACTGGCAGGCACGGCTCGTACCTTGCTTGCGTCTGACCTTCATGCTGCTGCTGTGCAGGCTTTGAATTCTGGCAGCTATGGCTTTGTGTACCTGTGCAAAGACCTGCGCACAGGCGAGCTCGTTGCCATCAAGTTCATTGAGCGTGGCGAGAAGGTCACAAAGGCAAGCTGCACACCTTGCTGTCCGAGGAACCTGCAATAGCAGCGCATTTTTCTGAGACTGTCCTGTTGCTAAGTGGCAAAGTAGGTTGCCTTCTTGGCTTCCTGCTGCATCCCTGGCGGCCGCTGCTGCCGGCAGATCATTATTGCTTGTGCAGCTTCTGCATGTGCCCTGAGGCTGCCATGTCCATGCTGCATGGTGCAGCCTTGGATGTCTTGCTGCTGAGAGCTCATTGTGGCTGTGCTGCAGTATGTGGAACGGGAGCTACTAAATCACAATCGTCTCCTGCACCCTCACATTGTGCAGTTTCGCGAGGTGAGGGATGCAGGGATGCCAGGCCAGCATCACTGCATTGCTGGGTTGTATGGCAGCAACAGATGGCAGCACTTCACTGCCGGGTCTGCTGCGCAGGCTCTTGCCCAGCTGGAGGTGCCTCATGTGCAAAGCATGCAGGCTTTCAGGCGTGCAGGCACATGAACAAGCAACATCGGTCGCGCATGTGCAGGGTCCTTAGCTGGCAGCACTGCACTGCAGGGCCTGCCTGGAGTGAACATGTCCAGAGATGTGCTAAACAAGCAGCTGACATGTGCTTTGCCTTTCTGGCAGGTTTTCCTCACGAATGAGTACCTGGGCATTGCCATGGAGTATGCCCCAGGCGGTGACATGTTTCAGTATGTGAAGCAGCGCAATGGCCTGCAGGTGAGGCCCCTGACTGCCATGGTCAGGGGCACTGCAAAGCTTGTAGGCCTCTAGTGGCTTGGCTGAGCTATCCACAGGGGCTGCTCGGTGCACAAGGCATGCTGCAAGCATGCTGCTGCAGCTTTATGCTGATTGCTTGTTGTGGCCGCGTTGCTGCGGCCATGCATGCACTGCAGCAAGCTTGGACCCCTGGTTGCCTGTTTGTGCTGTGCCACAGGGACTGCTCAGTGCACAATGCGCAGTGCCATCCAGCTGCAGCGTCATGTAGGGTGTCTGCTCTGCCACAACCTGCTCTGCAGCTAAGAGGGACTGGTTGATCACAAGCTTCTGAATCCCTTGCTTACATCTGCCCCACGCTGCAGCTCTCAACTCGATTGACAGCTTGTGGCTTGCAGGAGTATGAGGCACGCTGGTTCTTCCAGCAGCTCATTGTCGCACTGGACTATTGCCATCGACTTGGTGTGGTGTCCAGAGATGTGAGCTGCCGGACAGCGCAGCAACTCTGCATTGACGCTTGTGGCAGGCAGCTGTGCTCCCTTCATGCATGCACTCCATCTCGCTGACACACAACCTTGCTGATCCCCCTCTTGTTTGCTGCAGGTGAAGCTGGTGAGCAACACCAGGACAAGGGCTCAGCCTATGTCTGCCTGGGTCCAGTTGGAGCACTTCAGCCTGTTGCCTGCACAAGCACCCCGCCCATGTGCTGCACAAGCGCTGCGCCTGCCCCTGCACGAGCCTGAGCACACTACCCGTCTGGGTGCCTGTCAGCCCTGCGCGCGCAGGGCAGTCCCGTCCTGGGACCAACACTGCGCCGGCTGCATGCGCAGGAGAATTGCCTGCTGGACTTTCAGCGGCCCGTGGTGTCGCAGGAGAACACACTGCTGGACAACAGCAAGCGTCCTCTGGTGAAGATGTGCGATTTTGGTTACTCCAAGCATGCCAAGGACTCCCTGCCCAAATCCAAAGTGGGCACCCCGGGGTACACAGGTGATTGCTTCACCTCATGGCATCCCTGCTTTTTGCCGGCGCAGGCGCCCAGGCAGTGCGACGTTGTTATGTCGCAAAGCTGCTGGTGTCAGTTTGCACACTGAAGCCGAGGCTGCAATGAACTGAAGGCACTCAGGCTGGTTGCTCTGCACTGCTGTCAGTGCCTGTCTGCCTGTTTGCAGCGCCGGAGGTGATCTCCAACCGCAAGCACTACGACGGCGTGAAGGCCGACATCTGGAGCAGTGGTGTAATGCTGTATGTCATGCTCTTTGGCCAGTATCCCTTTGAGCGGCCAGAGGATAAAAAGGAAACTAACAGGTGCCTGGCAGCTGCTAGCTGCGATGATGCACCTGTATTGCGTGCCCTTGGCATGGGCTGCTCGCTCTGCACAGATGCACACATCTGCCTTCACCTTGCTGCCAACCTGCGACCCGTAGTGATCAATTCCCAGAGCATGTATGCGCTTGTTTGCATCAAGAGCGCAATGCAGACGTCCCTGGACCCATCTGCTGGTCTGCAGTGTTCAGGCTTTGCTGCCAGCGCTACACACTTGTCCTCCTTATCTGCAGGTTTCAGAAGGTACTCTACCGTATCATTGCCGTTGATTATCAGTTCCCAGCCAGCAGCCCACACGGTCCTGTCTCTGAGATGGTCAAGGACCTTATTAGGTGGGGCTGCTTTGCTGTGTGCTTCAGTGGCCTTCAAGTGCCCGGTGGCATGCACCTGCAGCCCTGTTCGCCCAAGCGCTCTGCTTTCCCTGACTGGGCAGCACCCATTCTGTGCTGCACAGATTGGCCTGTTGGGCATCACAGGTGGGGCACATGTCCCTGACTGAATGCCTGCCACTGACCAACATGCCCTTCGGGGTGCAGGCGTATCTTTGTGGCTGACCCAGCCAAGCGCATGAGCATCCAGGAGATGCAGAGGCACCCCTGGTACCAGCAGGACCTGCCACCCGGCCTGACTGGCTTCAACGACATCTGCCTGGCTCAGCAGAGGGCCAGTGGCATGGTTGGCAGCCAAAGTGAAGACCAGATCAAGGCCATTGTCCAGGTAAGTGGTCAGCCGGCGCCCTCAAGTTGTGTAGACCCACCTAGCTGCCCTTAGTGCACAGGGACAGTACTAGACATGCATTTGTGCTGCCTCACCTGCCAATGCTAAGCCAGGCTGGCAGGCGCGATCACGTGTTCATGTGCTGCCCTGCAGGAGGCCAAAACTGTGCGCTTTGCCAACTCTGACGCCCCTGTGTTCCACGACGATGTGGATAATGCCGCAGACTACATCGACGATGTCATGGACAATGAGGAGCTCAGCATAACCGACAGGACCTTCTGAGACCCCCGGTTGCTATTTGCAGCCGCATTTGCGGCAAAGAGCTGGGTCAGCACCAGAGAATCTGCTCGAATAAAACGTTACTATAGAGGCGACCCCACATCCGCTCTACCCAGATCCTGCAAATTGAATTGTCAAGCTAAACATGGTGTAGTTCCTCATGTGGAGAGGAGCAAAAGCTTTGCCAGGTGTCTGCCCTGATTCAAGGGTCCTTCGAACCCGATGCCTCAGCCTGCTGTTTGGCTGGAGACATGTTGTTCGGCTTTAGAGCTGCATGGGAAACGCCACATGCTGGTCAAAGAAGTTGTGCAGAGCGAGGCTCCATGCGCCAGAGATTGAGCAACCACCGGGTTGAAGAGCTGCTTCAGGTCAATGGCTGATTTTCTGGTTGAAACCTGGTTGGCCACTGATCAGAGGATTCAAGCTCAGCCTGTCCTCTGCAGCAAGAGGTCCTGCCCTCTGAGGAGCAGCAGGAAGTGCTGGCAGCATTACAGCAAGCACGCACGCAGCAAGCATGGCTCTGGCATCTTGTGTGTACGGCAATGGGGCTTGTGTTTGCCACAGTGCTGCTGGGCTGCGCTTGGAGGCAGACCTCAAATCCCTGGTCCATGAGGCATCACTCCTACTTTCAAGGTCCTGGCCTGCTGTTTGCTGGTCAACTGGACTGCTGCAGTGGCGCCTCTGGATGATCTGTCAATGCTCTCTCGACTGCAGGCACGTCCAGTGCCCGCAGCATTGCCCTGGCAGAGGCAGGGTCAGCCGCAGTACTGATTGCATCAGCTGCCATGCTGGGCCACGACCTGTACCGCCATCAGCAACCCAGAACAGCTCCCAGAGCGCCAGCATCAAGCACAGCACGCTTGGTGCCAGCAGAGATCATTTGCATTGCTGTGATACTGGCAGTGTACTGGCTACAAGCCATCTGGCATGCCAGCAGGTGGCAGGAGGACACCCTGGTAAGCTATCGCTACTCTGAGGATGTTCAGATTACCAGCAAGACAGCTGTAGCTGATGCAGGCGGAGGCTATTCGATATCTTTGGCTTGCTGTCATTCCGTTGGGGTACAGCGCCCTGGCTTTGAACGTCATTCAGTCCTTGAAGAGCATTGACCAGGAGGTGAGCTGCCTCTTGTTTGCATAGTGATTGCTGCCGCCGCAAGCATTGTCAAGTCATTCTGGCTGGCTTGCAGCTTTTGAAAATGGAAGACAGCATGTATGACCACAAAAGTGCTTAGACTGATCACCTCATCAAAGCTTCTGCATGTCAGCCCTGTTCCACACCCCAGCCTGAGCCTGAGTCTCTCAGTTTGCTGTCCAGCGTACCCGCCATTGACACTCATGCTACTGATCCTCTGCTGCACTGCCCTCATGTCACAATGCAAGCTGAACAGTTATGTGGCTGCCAAAATTTCCTCCAAGTCCTTGCGCTGGCTCTGAACCACCTGCAACACAGATGGAATCAAAGAGTCGCCTGCATGTTGAGAGCGGGCGATCCTCCATCAGGAGTACTGCTCTCACCATGAAGTGTGCAGACACCCTGTGCAGGCGGGGCACCAAGACCAATCCCATGTGCCTCTCCTCCACCTTGTCTTGCCCACTGCAGCCAGGATGCAAATGAAATTTACTGATATGGGAATCAGAGCTGCCAATGCAAGGCAGATGTGCCATCGAACCAGGTCTGCAGCCATACATGTCCCAGACAACCTGGCAGCACTGCCACAGAGCAGCATTGCAGCGCCTTGCCTGGCATTACTGCTGATTTGCTCGCAGGTATTGCCCAGGATGATGTTGCCCTGCTGATCCAGGCAGAGGAGGTCGCCCACAAGGATTCTGCCATCTTTCACACAAATCTGCAACATGCAGAGCTGTGATACACAGGCATTGCCTATGTAGCAGGACTAACAGCTAGCAATAAATTTGACCTTCATCCGCCTGTGCAGCACCTGCCTGGCCCGCTTGATTGTCGCATGCTCCCCTGCATTCTCTTCTTCTGCAGTTGCCTCCATGCTGCTGCAGACTTGCGAGCAGTGGCGGAAAACCTATGAGACAGTCTATCAAGTGTCCCCTAACACCTGTTCAGATTCCCCTGTGGTAACAAGAGGGCTGCAAGCAGGTTTACACTGCCACAGTCCAGCATTCACTGCAAGACAGGGCACTTGAGCCTGTCATGTTGCGCCCCTGAAAGCTTGCAGCCACCAGCATGGATGATGATGAGGACTACCAGGCAAGATCTGGCTGCTAGTCACGAGATGGGCTCCTAAAGACACGCTGCTGCAGATGGTGCAACCCTTGGGGCACAAGCAGCTCTGGCAATGCAGGCAAATGCCATGGCCTGAGTCACAACTGCAACTCCAGGCTGCTTCCCTCAGCCAGGCTGCGGTGTGCTGGATTCAATCACGCCGGCTCCTGTCAGCTGTGACAGGAGTGGCTTGCTGGCCAGCTAGCCAGGGGGCTCCTGCAGCCCTGGGTCTTCCAGGCGGATGTCCTGTCCAAGCTGCACAGTGAAAGCTTTTGCTGGCTCAGGCTGCTGCCAGTGTCAGCGGTGCAAGTCAACAGTTGCTTTCCACATTCATCAACACACTGCTGTCTGCAGCCGTATGAGGAGCCTGATGACGAAGATGAGGCAGAAGAGCTAGAGGAGGAGGGAGAGGAGAAGACAGCCCAGGATGGGGCGGAGTTGGGTGACGAGGAAATGCTGAGAAGTCAGAGTGGCTATGAGAGCGGATACAACACAGGCATGGCTGCAAACCACAGAGGGCTTGCTGCACATGGATGGCTGACCAGCAGTCTGGAGTCGGAATGGCGCTGCAGCCAGTCTGTCATCTTTCTGGCTCCTCCACAGGTCTATGCATGCACACTTGTGTTTCCTGGTGCGCTGAGGCTGCCTGCCTGCTTGCAGGTGCAGAAACAGAGGGCGTTCTCAGCGGGGGCGAGACAGATGCGGAGGACATGTTTGAGTCTGGCTCCGAGGCCCTGAGCCTCCTACAGGACCTGGGCAACCAGCAGCAGGCCAACCTAAATCCTGCTGAACAGGAGGAACAGCCCTTTGAGGTGCTGCGCAGCCGTCGCAGGCGCCTTCAGGCCGAAGCTGACACAGACTGGCAGGGCACACGGGCAGAGGGAGATCAAGAAGAGGAGGGCGCCGCACAGCAGGTGGGCAGGGATGGGTTGCATGGTAGCCAGGGCTGCAGTTGAAGCCAACATGCCGCGCCCGTGTGTCCAACACCCAGTGCCATTCATGCACCGCATTGACTAGTATGAGGGAGGGAAGTGGGTCTCATGATGTGCCAAGTAGCAGCCAGGGCTGCTAGTCAGGTGCGGGCCCAATGTTTGGTCAGTATGTGCAATCGAGGGCTGGGCCCTCAGGCAGAGGGCAGCAAAGGTGAAGAGGGGGCTGCAGGGCAGGTGGAGGACGCAAGGGGCGCCGAGCTCAGCTGCCTAATGTGTCCGATCTCATAGAGCAGAATGGGGAGGCATGGCAGCCACAGGAAGAAGGTTGCCAAGGTGGATTATTGGCCAACTGGGATGTGCAAGCAAGACATCAAGGACTGTGGGTCGCGTTCCCCGTGACGGCGGGCAACGCAGGGCAAATACGGCGCTGTGGGACAATCAAGAGTATGCAGGACGCATACGCATAGGATTCAGCTGCATTGGGGCCTGGAAGGAGTGCTTTGCTGTCCTAGCAAGACAGATGTGCAGGGTCAGGACTGCATGGGGTGCCAGATGGCTGAGAGTTGGTCTGCCTGTAGGCATGTGCAACTGCAGGTTAAGGAGCAGGTCAGGGCAGGGTGCAGCTCAATGACCGTCTAGGCGTGCAGGGACAGGAGCTGAGCTCTGGGCATTAGTTCTATAAAGGCCACTGTGCCTTTTTGCAGATACTCCAAAGTGATCAGCGCCTGCCTGCCCCTGCAGGCTTCTCAAGGGGGCAGGCAGCGGGGCCCCAGAAGGAGCTCAGCGTTTGGCCCAGGGGCAGATGACGTCTGGTGAGGATAGCTGCCTCTTCTGCTTTCGTGTGATAGCATGTGATCTGGGCTGTGCATCCACATGGCCTGAGCCGATACCTGCCATGCATGGAGCATGATCCTGTTTTCTGTGGGATCCATGTCAGGGCGCATGCGTCGTGCTCTGGGCACTGCCCAAGATCTTGGGATGTGAGGCAATCAAAGTGCCTGAGCTGCTGTGCCTTGCAGCTCCTTGGTTGTCTGTGCAGCCACGGCCTGGCTGCCTGCAGGAACCATGCGGTGGCAGCTCACCTGGGCATGGGGCCGAAGCCACGGCGCCGCGGCAGAGGCCACAAGAGAGGGAGGTGGGGCCAGTAAGGGGCGTGAGGCATGCAGGCTGGCCACAGCCAGCATGGTTCAAGGCTCCTCTTTGCTTGGGGCTAGGTCCACAAGAGAGGGTGGAGGGTGGGGCGGGGCTGGAGTCAGGCCTGATGGGGTTTATCCTTCAGAGATTGCTGACATGGCAGCCAGGCCCACTGGCGCTACTAACTGCATCTGGAGTCTGGCTTGGCACGCTGCTTGCCAACTTGATCTCCCAGTAGCGCGGTTGACGGGGGCACGCAGACGCGAGAAGTGGGCTCAGAACAGGCTTCTGGATGACTGTGCTGCCAGCCTGTTGGCAAGAGGGTGGCGCTTGTTGCTTTGCAGGCCGGTTAAGGGCAAGGGCAGCCGCTCCAGAGCCATGTCAGAGGAGGCTGCAGGCCACCTGGCGGCTGGATCCCTGCTGTACGCTGAGGGCAAGTGAGTGCTGCTCCCACCTGAGCTTGACCGCTTGCACGCACAGTCTGAAGCATGCTTTCTCTCAGGACAGCACCTGCTGCGAAAGCCCTGCCAAGACATCACTGCTGTGCATGCTTGTTCCCTGGAAGATGCTACACTTAAAGGAACCTCACAGCTAGTTGTGCTTTGCAGCCTATGAGACTGCAACCAGTGCAATAATTCGCACGCAATTGCGCGCGACCCGTCCTGTACCTGCTTGGCTCGGTCAGGATGCACGCAATTGAGACCTTTGCTTTTTCAGCACAGCAAGTAGTGGCTAGCCTGCAGGTCAGATAATGCCATCTCCGCATCAACACCCAGCTCTGCAAGTACGTCCATTGAGGTGAAGCAACGATTCCTGCAGTTTTGACGAGGCCATTCCCCGCCTCAAGGAGGTGATACGGCTGGCGCCAAACTTCTCCGACGGCTATGAGCGGCTGGGCATCATCTATGAGGAGCAGAAGGACCTGCACCGCTCCCTGAATGCCCTCATGCTGGCAGCCACCATCAAGAAGAAGGTTGGTGCCAGCAGTGTCAGCCATCCTGGGCCTTTCAGTCTGGAAGGATGCATGCAAGAGTGTGCACCCTGGCAGGGGTGTTGATGGTGAACCATCACGGTGAAAGTGTGCCATCAGCATCAAATTGGGGATCCAGTGGCTCAGGCACATACGAGCCAGAGTAGGCAGCGTGTGCAGGTCATGAGAGCCTGTGCCTGAGCATGGCAGGGCAGCGCGGAGCCCCCTGTGCTGACACCTGTCTGCAGCTTCTTGGCCCAGCCTTAACAAGGCTGCTTCAAGCAGTGCTTTTAAGCCTGATTTGAGCGGTGGCTAGGGGTTCATGGCAGGGCATGTCTTGTGCTGCAGGACCGGGAGCTGTGGAAGCGCCTCTTCAACGTCTCCATCCAGCTGAACTACTACCGCCAGGCCATCCACTGCTTGGACAATGTGAGCATGCCCTGCAGCCCAACATGGCATGCTGGCAGCCTGCATGCTGTCAACAAGCAGGCAGCACCTGTGCGAGACCATCCCCACCTGTGTGGGCCACAGACTGCAGGCTGTGCACCTGCAACAGCTGCTCCCTTTGGCGGCCACTGCATCACCATGGCTGGGCTGCTGCCTGACTGTGGAGCTGGTGCCAGCTGTCTGACTGCCTGAACCGGCCTGCTTTGACTGCGACTGTGCTGCTCAGGTGCTGGCTCGGTGGCCTGAGGACGCTGGCGCTCGCTGGGACCGTGCAGTCCTGTACGGGGAGCTGGGGGAGCCACGCAAGGTGGGCTGCACGCAAAGAAAGGGGATGAATGTGGCAGTTGTTCTGGCCCAAACCTCGTGTCTGCCGCGTGATGGAGTTGGCCTGTTTGCTGACAAGCACGGCACACTGTGAGCTGCACAGCATTGCACCAGCAGTTCCCACAGTTGTGCAAGGACACCTGCTGGCCATCTCAGAGGTGGCAGCTCCCTGCTCACGTGACCTCCCTGCTGGCCACTGCATCACCCCACACCGAACATCTGCAGCGCGTGCACCCAGCCAAAGGGTGTGAGCCTGCCGTGAGCCTGCCTGGCAGCAACATGCTGCCTGAGCTGACCCCAATCACTGCAGCAGGCTGTGCTCCTTAGACCAGCTGCTGCCCCAGCCACCTGGCATTGCACAGGCCCTGCAGGCTCTCATGTGCCTGAAGTCTGCAAGCCTACCAGTGAGACGAAGGCTGAAGCAGCCGCCTCACTGCTGCAGGCCATTCGCTCCCTGGACCAGCTGCGGCGCCTGGACCCGGCCAGTGGGCAGGTGGCTCAGGAGTTGGCGCGCAAGCGGTACGAGCTGAAGGACCTCCCCGGGGCCTGCGCAACCCTGGAGGCCTTCCTAGCCCACCCTGAGGCGGAGGCCGACCTGACCCACTACAACATGCTGTGCGAGCTGTTCCTGGAGCGCAGGGACTGGGCCAAGGTCCTGGAGTGGGTGGAGCGCGCCAGGGAGCTGATGTGCGGCCCAGAGGGGTTGCCCATAGACCTCAGCGTGAGCTGTGCTGCTGTCGCGAACCTGTGCATTCCTGCCTTTTGTGAGGCAGCAGAGGGGTGAGCCTGAGGGGCTGCCCACCAGCCAAATATCAAAGCACGGCTGTGCTGATTAGGCAGTGTGGAGCGCAACAAAGATTGAAATATGCCTGCTTGTGGGCTGTATGCATGATGCTTCACTGCATGAGTCTAAGGGTTGCACTGGATTGAGTGGGCTGTGCCTCCACACGCTGGCCTAGGGCATTGCGCATTTACTCAGCGTGAGGTGCAACGCTTCTCAATTTCACTGAGCATGTGAGCATCTCTCCCTGCTCCAGTGGGCTGCACGCGGCCCTGTTCGTGGAGGCTCGCCCAAGCTGCCTGCAACCCCGTCTCGCCATGCCCACAGTCTTTTCACACACCCCAATGCAGCAAACCTCTGCCCTCTGCAGCTTCGAGAACGCCTAGGCTGGGCATATCAGCTCCTCAGATCATTGCCTGGCCACCGAGCTGGCGCTGCCTCCTGCAGGTGAAGGCTGGTCTGAGCTGCGCCCACCTGGCCCAGGACCCCTCTTCCGGCGTTGTCCTGGACCAAGCGCTAGACTACCTCAAACACCTGCTCATGGAGCCTGTGGATCAGAATGGGGACCTGTACGAGAGCGCCGCCAAGTCGCTGCAGGGGCTGCATCACTACCCCCTGGTGGGTGGTGGTCGGACCTGTGGGCTGACGCTGCACCGGCGCACATGCAGATTGTGGCCCCCATGCCTGCCCTGTTGCTGCAGCAAGTACGGAACACCCACCTGCATGGTGAGTGAGGCATGTCTGCCAGTCCCTGCGGCAATGTCTGTGTTTTCAAGCCTGCGCAGCCAGAAGCGCAGTGCCCCTGCTGCAGGGGCACCTCAGCCGCTGATGTGCAGGCCAGGGCTCAAGTGAAGGGCTGCTAAGCAGCGAGACATGAGAGATTGCATTCCTGGCAGACAGCCAGCAATGTGCATTGTGCTCCACTGTCTGCCCCTCCTCACAGCCTTCGCGTGTACTGCCCCCTTCACCTGCTGCAGGCAATCACCTTCCTGGAGCCGCTGCACGGCTGCGCAGAGACTGACACCCCTGACGTCTGCCGCCACCTGGCAGAGTGCCACCTCAAGAATGGGGACCCAGCTGCGGCTGTGACAGTCTACGAGTCCGTTGTTGACAGTGAGTCCAGAGGAGGCATGCAAGTTGCTGCCCAATGCTGCACTGCCTTGCTGCTGCCTGCCAGTTGATGGCTGGCTGCGCTGCTCTGCCAAAGGCTTGGTGCACATGTGCGTCTGCAGCTGGCCTGCAGATCACTGCCGGTCACCAGCCCTGCCTCGTGCATGACTGTCACACTGGCGGGCTACCTTGCCCTGCCTCTGGCGCTGGTGCAGACACATGCGTGGACGCCTTTTGTTGGGGACATGAGGACTGCGTTAATGCTGAGGCTGAGGCTGACAGCAGCACCACTGCAACATTGCTTTCCCACCAGGATCTCATCTCTGCCTCTGCCAAGGACTATACAGTGCCTGCCCTGATGCCAGGCTGCTCTGTGGGAACTCGTCTCTTCCCTGCACCGGTGCTGGAAGTGCCCCCCTGCAGTGCACCAGGCTGCCCTGCAGGACCTGCACTCTCTGCGGAAGATCGCACCGACCTGGTCCTGGCCATGGTCGAGGCCCTGATCAAACAGGGCCAGCCCCACCGGGCAGAGGTGGCGCTGCAGAGGCTGCAGGGCCCCGGTGCTGACCACAGCCGTGCTGACAGCCCTGACGTGCTCCTGCGGCGGGCAGACATGGTGCTCAAACTGGGCCACGTGGTGAGCAGCCAAGACAGTGTCTGCTCACGACTGAAGTCTGTCTGGTGGCATCGCTTTGCAGTCTGCTTCTCAGGAGTTGGTCTGCCATGCAACGTTACAGAGCACAGTCCCCAACTCATCCAGACCTCAGGGTGCACAGCTGGTGCAGCAGCCTGCTGCGTTGAGTTGTGATGTGCTCCTTGGCCAGTCTCCTTCTGTGGGTGCTCGAAGTGCGATACTGCAATCGAGAAGGGGCCCACTAGGGCTGTGTCCCTGGGCAGCACAGCATCCTCCTGTTCCCTTTGCTGTCTTCTGGTTGGCCTGCTGCAGAGCAGAGAGCCCTACTCTCACCACCTTGCCAATCCACAAGGCCGATTCAGCATCCCCTGCAGGAGGCGTACCTGGATATGATGCTGCCAGTCCTGGCCAACACCCTGAAGCACTTTGGGCAGCTGGAGAGGATGAGCGCCACGGCTGTCACTGGTACCAAGGCAGCGCAGGCGGCCCTGCGCAGGCGGGCCAAGCTGGCACGCAGGCGCATGCAGGCAGCGCCCGAGCAGCAGGACACGACCAACATCTTCAAGGTGTGGTGATGCGCTGTTTGTGGAAGTGGCCGGTGACCGAGATGCATGCAAGCACATGCAGGAGACGCCCGAGCAGCGGGATGCAGCCAACATCTTGGAAGGTGTGAGCACGGCACCCCTTTCATTGCCCAGTCTCAGCCCACATGTTCATGGTGCTTCCCTGCCTGGGTTGCCTTTGACGCTGTGCGAATGTGTTTGTGAAAGCCCTGGTGCCCCACCCCACCGGCAGCAGGACACGGGCGGCATCTTGTGCAGATGTGCTGCTGCTGAACCGTATGGGAGGCATCTGACCTGGATACAGCCCCGTACATGCAGCATCGTGCACAAATAGATGTGCCGCTGGTCATGGCAAGTGAGCACACCGCTTTGCAGGCCCTTGGCCCATGCTCAAAGGCCTCCGGCGGGGACGTGCTGGCTGCAGATCCACCCCAGTGCCTGCAGACGCTGTTGTTGGGGGGCATGCAGGCATGACGTTGTCAGATGCTGGCTGCAGGGGTATGTCAGCAAGGACCCCCGCCTGCTCCGGCAGCAGGCTCGGGACAGCAGGCTGCTGGAGGAGGCTGCTGCAGTGGGCGTGGCACCTGATGAGCTGACGAGCGACTCTGAGCCCGAGGGCGGCGATGCTGCAGGTCGACCTTGCTGCACCTGCTTTTGGCAGGCAACTCCTTGTTGAAGCGGCTGACTTCCTGCACAGGCCTGAGGTAGGCTGTGTCAGGCAAGCTGGCGGCTGCCGTCACCACTTGTGGTGTGCTGCAACGTGACCACTTCGTGGCTTTCACCCTGGTCAAGACACCAAGTGCACTACTTCAGGGGTTTTGACTGCCCACGTTCATTGACTTCACTGCACTGGGCCCTTGCCAGAGGCTTGTGCAGGTAGGTGCGTCCAGAAGGGCCATGCTTCAGAGGCTCAAGTGCCTGTCACCACTCATGGCGCCTCCTCCCTGCAGAGAGAATGGTGTTGATGGGCATTTTCAGGGGAAAGAGGGAGTTTGAGGCGCTGGTCCAGAGCTGCCGTCTCCTGGCCCAGCAGGGGCAGCTCAAGCAGGCCACCCAGCTCGTGCACGCTAGCCTGGACACCTTTGCCAAGTGAGTTGTGGGACAACTCTTGCAAAATTCCTGGCTGCAACATGCCATGCAGCCTGTGTTTGCTTGCTTGCAGCATGCCAACTGGTGAGGGTGATCATCTTGCAGGGTTGCACAAGACAGCTCGTGCATGACAGCCTGGAGTCTCACTGCTGCTGCCACTCAGGGTTGAACAGTGTTCAGAAGTGGCTATCCAGCCTGTGATTGGAAGCAGTTTCCCACTCAGAGGCGTCAGACTTCAGTAAGGGCTGCAAGTTTCTGTGCCAGCATCGCCGTGAACTGCTGACTGCCAGGTGGCTGCCTGCAAGGGCAGTCTGGCATGTGCCAGAATGAAGCAAAGGTGTGTGGTCTGCCTGGCTCTGACTGCACAGAGGCATCATCGCCCATCTGAGAGGGCAACGGCAGGAAAGGGGGGGTCTTCAAATTCTCCCGCCCTGCAATGCTGAGCATGCATGTGCGGTCGCACACCCGCCTTCGACGTGCTGTGCAGATGCTGCATCTGCACCCCCATGGGGCTCTGGCTGCCAAGCGTCGGGAGACCTACACGCCCCGTCCCTGTGTGCAGGCGCTGGCTGGACAGGAGCAAGCGCGATGTGCTGCGCATGATCCTGGCAGAGATTGCGGAGGCCAAGGGGGACCACCTGGGTGCACTGGCCCTGCTGCGCTGCGTCACAGATCGCTGGCCCACCAGCGTGCCCTGCTGGAACATGTACAGCAGGTCAGTCCCTCACCATGTCCAACCACGATGCATGCTGCCCTGCGTCAGAACTTGGTGAAGCCCAGCCAGTGTCGCCCGTTACATGTAACATGTACAGGATGCTCGCTCTGCTGTGCCTTCATGTACATGCTGCTCTGTGTCAGAGCCTCGTGGGGCGCAACCAATGCAGCCTGCTGGAATGCACACAGCAGGGCCTCCTGGCATGCATTCTGGGGCCAGTACCTTCGAATGCTGGGGGCTCTGTTTCTCCCTCGTGCGGGGTTAAAGGCTGTCAGCGCTCTTGCTGTAAGCCACACTTCGGGTCCTGCAGCCAGTTCTGGAGACATTCTGCTATCCTTCAGCAGCCAGCTGCACGTCAGTGACACTAGTATGCTGCTGCAGGGTGGCGGCTTCAATGGGCGGCATCAAGCAAGCCAGCAAGTTCCTGCTGCCGTTGAAGACGCGCTGCCCCAGGAGCCTGCCACTGCTTCTGCTGGCGGGGCAGTCCCATCTCATGCAGGTGTATTTATGCATGCCTTGCAACATCTGCTTGCTGTTAGATGCGCAGCAGCAGCAGCTGCAGCAGGAAGGGCGAAGCCTGAGCACGCTCTGCCTGCAGCTAGCCCTGCACATGGCTGTTCCACTCCTGCCTGTGCTGCACCACATCCGCAGGAAGGCTCTGCACAAGCTGTTCCAGGCCACACTGGGCCGAGTCATGCTTGCAGGGTCAGTGGGGTTTAGCCCTGCACGAGCTGTTCCAGGCCTACCACGTGGCCAGGGAGGAGCCCCTGGTGCTGCTGTGCCTAGGCGTGGCTCTGTTGCAGAAATCCATGTCGCGCAAAGCAGAGGACCGCAACAAAACCATCCTGCAGGCCTTTGCCTTCATGCAGGTGAGCTCTGCCACCAGGGTGCACTGCAGCAATCAATGCGCCGCACTCTAAGCTGGGGCCACTTTGCTGCTGTTATGAGCTCATGTCTGCTTGCAATGGCAGCATGTTGTTGTGCAGCGCCTGCGCTGGATGCCCCCTTCCAGGAAATGAGTGCTCCCTCAAAGGTTGAGTGGCATCTTCATGCCTGCTTGCATGGTCCCGTGAGTGGGGCCCTCACAAGCGGTTGCCTTTCAGCTGATAGGCTCGAGGCATGTGTGGGCCCCGTGACATGCATGCAGGAGTATGGCAGGCGTTGTGGGAACCAGGTTGAGGCTGACTACAACATGGGCCGCGCCACTCACTTCCTGGGCATGATGCACATTGCTGCACAGTACTACGAGAGAGTTTTGGCTGTCAAGGAAGTCGAGGAACATGACCTCAAGCAGGAGGCAGCTCATAACTTATCACAAATTTACCACGGGAGTGGCGCAGGCCAGCTGGCCAAGCAAGTCCTCAGGCAGCACTGCAGGTTCTGAATGGCAGCTGCAGACGCATGATTGAGCTGTTTTTATTGATTTCATTTCTGTGTTGTGCACATCCTCACCATGTTTTCGCACTGTTTGACACACCCGACATCAAGGGACTCCCCTGTAACCTGAGCTTACCCCATCTCAAACAAAAGAGGTGCTGGAGGGGACTTAGAGGGGGCGTAAGGACAGGACATGCCCTGCGAATGCATATTTTTCATGGGCACAACATGTCTCTCACTGCACCTGTCAGTACATGGGAACCTCTGAAGCAGACAGTCTGAGCGGCTTTGACTCGCGACTACCTCGGCCAGGTCTTGTCAATGCTCTGGGTGCCATTTGATGGAGCAGCCAATGGATGGCTTGCCAACTGGCGGCTTTTGACCTGACAGCACCGCCTCAATTGCAGCCCTGATGTCCGCACCTGCACATGATCAAATGATGATGCCGGTCTACGCAGACACGTCAGATGCTATGCCTCAGCGATGTGCACCATCACACACCTGTCACCGGCTTCTCGTTGCTGGGCCGGGAGTCATCAAACTGTCCATGCCACACCAGCTGGTGGTCAGAATTGAGAAGAAAGAACTACAGCATGAGAAACAAGTACATGTTCTCAAATGCAGAAGAATGCCCGTCAGCTTTGAAGGCCGAGCATCTACAGACATGCACACTGCAGCACATGATTTATGCATCCTTGCCTCTGGGGTGCACACAGCTCCCCAAGCTTTAGCAACTTCCTGACTCTCATCGAAAAGGTAAGGGAAACCAAAGCCTGCAGCAGGAGGTAGGCTGAGTGAGTGACAGCAAATTGCAGGTGGCAGGTGAGGCTCAGAGGGCTGCTCACGCTTTGATCTGGCTAGATCTGCCATCTTGTCAGGGCCATCCTGCATTAGTTGTTTTGTGGGTCACGTCGCCGGTAGTGCAAGGTGTACTACGTCATCACTGACCATGCAGTCCTTGCCTGAGGGTGTGTCTTTACAGAGTTGGAGCTGATGGCAACGACAGGAACTCCCTGTGACTTGATGTCATCAGCTAGTTGCAGGATGCCATCTGCAGCACATGGCACCTTTGCACATGGCTGTTGCAGACACAGCATAGATCCACATGGCTGCCTGCTTGCGTGGGTGGCCACACATGTTGATATGACAGCAATTGCTGGCTGCTTGCCTAGCAAGTTTAGAACAAATGGGCAATGGTTGCAGATGAAGCAGATCACGACTGCCTTGGTGCCTGGGCTTTTGAACTCAGCCAGGCTGACGTCTCTACCAATAAGTGGCTCTGGCAGCTGCAAACAGACGCTCCTAATGTCACGTCTGCTGCGTGTACATGCATGCATGGCTTACATGCAGTCCAGACATGCACAACAGAGCAACAAAGGCCAGCCAAAGAGCAAGCATAAGAGCGAGAGGGGGCTTGCCTTGAAGCTCGGTGCCTGACTGCCAAGTGGGATCTGATTGTTGCTTTCAGTGCGCACCATCTTCACAGCTAAGAAGCCTCTGCTAGATCTATGCTGCCTGGGCCTTGGGATGGTCGACCTCCAGGCCGCTGTTGGGCAGAGCTTCCGGCAATCTGAGTGTCTTGCCGTGATGCTGCCAGACATGTGCTGCGGGGAGAGGCCCAATCAGACCAGTCTTAGTAGCATCTGGAATTGGCTGTAACAGAGTCTGTGAAAATACTGCTAAGGATAAAGATGATTTGGCAGATGCACACAGTTTGCTGCTGCAGGCCTGTTCCTGTGCTGAGACTCAAGGCTTATCTTGATGCACCTCCTGTCAATTCTAGCAGGTGAGGTGCGTTGCCTGGCCTATCAGATGAGCTCCTACAGCACAACTCTGCACCATGGTCCACAACTCACTTAATGCACAGGCGCCAGTTCTTCTGTCGGGCAGGGGACGCCCTGCTTGCTATTGCTGCTGGAGGTCTGGTGATGACAATGGCAGCAGGCACGGCTGCTGCTGCCAGCAGTGGACGATCAGCTTCTGCCCTTACCAGCAGGGGAATGGACATGTTCAAGAAGGTCAGGGGTTTGCTTTCCTTTCCACCTGCAAAGGCCTCTCAGCATGAGTCCTTGCGTTGTGCAGGGCAAGCTGGCAGACTCTCTTCAGCAGTTTGACGCAGCCATTGCTGCAGACCCTGACATCCGGCCCTACATGTGGCAAAGGCAGGGAATGTAGTGCAGCGGCTGTGTGGCTCCCTGCACCCGGTCTGACAAGCTGTCCTGGCCGCCCGCGCAGGGGGTTGACCCTCTACTACATGGAGCGGTTTGAGGCGGCTGCTCAGCAGTTTCGTGCAGATGTTGCGGTGGGTGTGCCAGGCCGGCCCGATCAGAGAAAATGGACACTGCTGCTGTCACCCCTCACCCTCCAGAACTGCAGAGAACTGACACAGGCACTGCTGTCACCCTGCCCTTGCCCTCAGCTGCAGTCCTGGCTGCAGCGACACAGGAAAGTTCCCTTGCTATCAGGTGAATCCAGACGACACTGAGGAGGCCATATGGGCTTTCCTGGCAGAAGCTGCCCTGCTTGGCTCCCCAGAGGCGGCCCGACGCAAGTTCCTGCAGGTCAGCTGGCCGCACCTGCTGTGCTGCTGCAGCTGCCTGGCAGCTCAGCATGCCCAGGCTTACTTGGATGCAGGTAGGCCGGGATCCAAGGCCGGTCATGCGCTTGGCACAGCAGTGCTTTGAACAAGGGACCGCGCCGGCACCCTTGGAGGACATGGCAATGAAAGATCCCCAGGGCAGCTCAGGCTTCTATGCCCTGCTTTACAAGGGTTTGTGGCATGAAGCGCAGGGCCAGCCGCAAGATGCCCGGCAGGCTGTTGTCGCAAGCACACAAACTCAATACGCAAAGCTTTCAGGAGATTACATGGCAGCTCTTGCCAGAGTCCATTGCAAAGTGAGGGGGTGGCAGTGACGGCTGCAGCGAGGCTGCAGGCCTTCACATCTGCCAAACGGAATGCATGAAAGGACAACTCTCGCTCTCTCTCACTCTCAGAATGTGTCATATATTGATGCTCAAAAACGGACTGGAGCAGAGCCAAACACGTTGGATGCTCCCAGCCTCTGCCGACAAGATTGCTGCCAGCGACTGCCTGCTAGTGCCTCTGTCTGTTCAGTGAAGGACTGCATGAACCAACGCCATTGATTGGGGTTCATGTTCTTAAATACTTCTGAGACAGGCCGGGGCTCGACCTCCATCTGAACCAGTGCGGGTCGCCCCTGCACGCATCCGTACATTCAGATGCCAACATGAGATCCCTGCTACTGGCAGCAATTGAAGAAAAGCCCTGGCAGCTGCACAGTGCAGAGGGTGGGCATGTGTACTGTGAGGGGCTAGGATGCAAGCTGGGGGCAGCACTCACCAAGGTACCCAGCCTCGGCTTCACTCGTGCATTCACGCTGGCAGGCTGTATGCGTGACCTGGCCGGGAAGTTGAGGCAGCGGGACAAGCCGCTGCTCGCAAACGCCGAGCCCGCTGCGCCTGCCCCGGAAGGCTCCCAAGGACTGCGCTGGCCTTCCCCGTCGCTGTTCGCCTCCAGGGGCGCACCCAGCACGCCGGCACGGGCCACGGCAGCCGGCAGATCCAGATGGGACACCACAGAGTCTGGAGACACCTCCTCTGGCTCCTCCAATGTAAAGGTGCTGGCCCGCGCGACCTGGGGCTGGGAGTGGGCATGCTGCAGGACGTGGGGGTGCCCCTTCCCAGCGCTGCCGTCCGGCAGGAGCTGCACCCCATGAGGCGGGGGGCTGCTGCTACGCAGAGGTGTGGAGGTGCCGCTGCCACCCTGCAAGACAGCAGATGCAAGGTTGCACAGAGCCCGGCAGTGCTGCCCGACACAGCAGGGTCCACTGCATGAGAGCTACTGCTGTGCACGGACAGGGGGTCCCCACTGCCGCCCTCCAGGCAGTGCCCCGGCTGGCCTGAGCACAGCGCTGTAGACACCAGCTGGCTGTCTCTGGGAAGCATCATGCTCTGAGAGCCTGCTGCAGACAGCACAGACCTCACCCGCAGCATGCGCAGCCTGACGTGCCGAGGCCAAGCACGCATTTTGTTGGCTGCTCATCTCAATCAGTCACGATCTGGGCAGCCAGCAGCTGTGCACTGGGGGTCTCTCCTCACCTCAAAGTCAAACAGCAGCTCTGCGCTGCTGCGTAGCTGGCCACGCCTGCCCTCTGCTGAGGCACGAGCGTGCCTGTCCATTGAGTGCTGGCGCTCCCCGCTGCTGGCGTGCTCCCCGTCCACACTCCCACAGCTGCAGCGCAGGTGGCACTAGGATGAAGGGGTGCAGTGAACTGCGCAATGGAGCAGTCCAGAGCGCAGACATGAGTCCGGCGAATGAGCACGCAGATGTATGCTGAGGCGAGGTACTCTACAAGCGTGAGGTTGGTGCCCACTCCAGCTCTGTATGCAGGGGTGCATCAAGGCTGGGCAACACACTGACGTGGTGCCGGTTGGAGCCCCCTGAGACGAGGCTCTGCACAGACATGAGACTGGTTCACTCCCATGATTGCACGCAAGGGTGCAACAAGGCTTGGCTTTGTACTGATGAGAGGCTGATGCACTCCCTCACCTGCTCTCCAGCCCAGCCTGGCAGTCCAGCAGGGCTGTTTGCATGCGCTGGTTGAAGCTGTCATTCTTGCCGGTAGGCTTCAGGGTGTCAAACCCCCCTCCTGAGACAGCGGGGCTGGCCAAGCCGTTGCAGGTGCGCAGGCGGGGGCTGCATCCCGACATGGGGGTGCTGCAGGCAGAGCTCTGCTCCAACTGGCGGGTGCGCCAGTCAGCATGCTGGCAGGCCTTCACGCACATCTGCTCCAGCTCTGAGGGTTCCTCCTCAAGGCCCACCTGCAGGGCCGCCCGCGCCTAGCCATCAGCGCGATTGTCAGGCAGCAGTGGGTCAAGCAGTCCAGCAGCCTCAGGGAATCTACAGATGTGAATCCCTCGGCAATGACACCCCCTTCTGAGCAGCTACCCCTGCTCGGCAAGGCAAGCAGCACTGTGCTCCACCAGCAGTTGCACTGTCCCTCAGCAACACCAAAGCGACGGCAGCACGCTCACCGAAGGGCGTGTCACAATGGTGGCTATCTCTGCCAGAGACAGCCCCGCCGCTGCTCCACGCTTGAGCAGCTCTGTGGACACCTCAAGGATGCGCAGGGACTCCACCCGCAGCGCAGGCAGCTCCTGCTTCAGCAGAGCCACGTCGCGGGCAGCATCCAGGGAGGCGATGTAGGCCAGCTCGCCCGCGTCAAAGGGGATCATGGCCTGCAGAGCAGCACCCTGCTGGTCGACACAGCAGCCCAGTCCTGTGGCAGCTGACCACCAGTCTCTGAAGCACGGCCTCTGAGACCTGTGCAGCCAGCCGCTGCGGCATGGCAGCTGCTGCAGGAGTTTGTTGGCACGCTGTGCTGGCTGGGGCTTGGTGATGGCTGCCAATCCAGCCTGTAATGAATTTTGCACCTCGTGTAGAGAACCCTCATGGCTGGGTACTGAAACGGGCAGCTGGACAAATGGCTGTTCACACTGAGCCCCTCACCTGGGGCCAGTACAGCCACTCGAAGTAGGGCGACTCTGGGGCCTCTGGAAGACAGAAGCCATGGTCAATGGGCAACAGCTCCACCTGGCGCTCCTGAAGCCGTGCCAGAGCCCCGGCTGGCGGCCCACCAGAGGAAGATGCAGGCCGAGGCCGCCGAACCAGGATGTTGCCTGCAGGAGTGACACGTGGTCTGCCTGGCCGTGTGGCAGGCAACATGTAGCATAGAAGCCGCAGCAGCAGGCCTTGAAGCAAATCAGGGCATACACAAGGGTATGGCAGGGTGACCGGCATGTCAGTCAGAGTTCGGACAGGGCAGCATGCATCAGGGTGACCGGCACGGCAAGCTTCGGGACATGCTTCCCCGATCCCTGAGGGCAGACCCCAGACTGCTGACCTGCATGCCGATCACAATTGAACAGTCGGAGGTCCAGGATGCCAATGGAATGGACATCCTTCACGCTGAAGGAAGAAGTGCCAAAATCGCTGCAGTCGCCCTGCACCAACACAGCAGCGTGTTGTCAACCCAGGGGAGCCGCACCTGCCAGCTGACATGCGCACGACTGCCCAAGTGTGCACGATCAGGGACCCTGAACAGGCGGGTCTCATACTTGAGTGACAGACGTCTGCAGGCTGCCCAACTGCAAGCTGTCATGGCCCATGTGGAGGCTGTCCTGCCTGCAGGGATGGCCCCTTGCCCCAGTGCGCACCTGTCAAGCAGGCATGAGCAGGCAGGCCTCCCCTCAGACTTGAAGGCCTCCTGCAGGCTGCCCCAACTTGCAGAATGCCCCCCTGGCATGGGCGAAAAGAGGGTCATGCACACCTCACGATGAGAGGTCAGCACCAGGCCTCACCTCAGAGGCGACAAACTCCTGCAGACTGCCCAGCTTGCAGGGTGGCGGTGTGGCAAAGGCAGCCATGCTGGGAGAGCGCAGCAGCGCTGCGGCCAGCGCAGCCTGCTGGCCAGGGGCCGGGGCCGGCGGCGGCACGCCTGCCGCCTGGTCCTGGGGCCACAGCAGGGTAGCTGTCCCGCTGGGGCTGGCCCCTTCCGAGATGGAGGTGCGCTCCGGCCTGGTCAGGTCTGCCAGCTGCTGGGCCACAGCTGGGGCGGCGCGGCTGCTGGGAGGCATCTGTTGCAGGCTCTGGCCCAGCAGGCCCTGGCTGCCGCGCTCAGGGGAGACCAGAGAGGCTGCCGGAGAGACTGATGCTCCTGCGCCGGCCTGTAGCGCATGCGGGCGGCCACCTGAGCTGGACAGCATTGCAATTTCACAGCAGCACTGCAGCTCAGCGGTGCAGATGCTCAGCTCAGCTGCCGCAGGCAGCCCCAGATGTGCATTAATGAGTGCAGGATTGCGCTCGTGCAGCTCGACATCACTGGAACTTAGCAATTGCAGACAGCCTCTGTGAAGCACACCTGAGCATGTGAGGACCTGTCTGTGTGCATGCCATGCTGCAAGATATTGCCAGGCTGGACACACCATTTGACAACTACTTCCTGATTCATGCTTCAGCATGCTCGTCTCACCTCGGTGCAAGGTGTGGGGGCCATGTGAAAGCAGGGGTGCGTGACCTTGCACAGCACTGTGTGGGGCACGTGAGCAAAGCGATCATGATCCAGCAGGTAGGCTGCGACCTCCCTCATGGCCGCCTCCCCCACGCGCACAGTGGGCTTCAAACCAGGCTCTCCCAACTGGCGCCCCACATAGCCCTGCGCAAGGTGTGCCACGCGTTCAGTGTGGGCCACAGGAAGGAAGGACAGGACTGCTATACCAGGCTTCAGATCAGGGCTCCAGGCCACCACAAGAGGTGACACGGGATGCAGGGTCAGCAGCTGGCTCTGCAGAGGGCGGCAGTGGTCTGGCAACGAGCCAGCCTGACAGGGTGCAGCAGCAACATGTATACTCACCTTGGGGTTGTTGGGTGCCAGGGGCTCCTCATCACAGGGCTTCATGATGGCCACCTGAAGGGCAGATGCAGCCAGTGAGCCAGCGACATTGCAGCTGCCAGGGAACGGCGTCCTCTGAAAGGCACTATCCTGGCTGTGCACTGCCGTGGAGCACAACACGAAGGCTGCAGGGGAAGCGGCAGTGCAGGGCTTGCTCTGCCCCTGGGTAAGGCTTGCTCAGGTGCACAGCCTTGGCCAGATCGCAGCACGGCAGCATGTGACACCGCAGCAGGCAGGACGGGCCGTGGGTGGCTTGCCTTGGAGCCGGCCTCATTCAAGAAGAAGTATGTCCCTCCCAGCCCTTCGCTGCTCGCCTCTGGCTGCTGATGCGCCCGCAGGCCACGCACAACCGACTTGACCAGCAGGCGCACCCCTGGGCTGGTCCTCGCGGTCCCCACCACAATGATGCGCCCTTGACTCTGTTGCAGGCAGAAAGTGGGTGCATACTGGCGTAGACAGAAGCCAGAGCACGCAAACCTTATTGCAGGACCTCATGAGCGCAGGCAGCACAGTCCGGGTCTGATGTGGCACTGAGCTACAAGCCAAGCATGGCACGCATAGCAGGGAGCCCTCAGGCTGCTCTGGTAACAACAGAGGCGGTAGCAGCTCCAATTGGTCAATGCAGCAGCAAGGCCAGTTGCTGGGCGGGCAGCTCACCATCTGCTGCGGGGAGATGTTGCCCATGCTGACTGCCGTGCACAACTGCATGAGGCCTCTGAAGCCCTTCCCCTCCTCCCCATCCCTGTCTGCTGCTGCCTCGACCTTTCCCTGAGGCAGGGCGCTCTGCTGGGGCTGGTTGCCCGCAATGTGGGCCCCGATGTGAAAGCCTTGCACGCGCACATGGTCTGCCGCGGGCGCTGGGAGCATCAGGGGAGGCTGTGCCAGTGCGCGCAGGTGCCCTGCCTGACCGGCGCGGCTGCCTGGTCCACAGGGGCCCTGCAGGAGCGCAGCACGATACCAGATGTAGACAAGGCATCTGCTGTGGCAGCAATTTGCAGGGTGCATGGCCGCCGCTGAAGCCAAAGGGGTATGTAGAAGCAGCGTGTCAGGCACATCGCAACGCAATGCTCTGGTTGTCTGGCTCAATGAAAAATTGTCATGTTCCCCTCACAAGTGGCCCACCCACCTATAGTGCCTGGTGGCAGAGTAAGAGTGACAAAGTCTGATGCACAGTTTTACAACCTCCAGCAGAGCAGTTTCGGAGCAATGAGCGTGGTCTGAGGAGCTGCTGATGGGGGACGGAGGCACTTCCAGGGATACCGGGTCCCCTTGCAATGGGGCTGTAGCCCCTGAATTGCTTTCAGTGGAGGTATCAATGCTTGCAAGCTCGGCGTGCCTGCTGTGTCAAGCAGCTTGCTGGGAACATGATCGAGGCTTGAGGGCAGCCTTTGAATGGCCCAACTGCCCAAACAAGCAAAGAACAATAAACACTTTACAAAAATTCCTGTTTGGATTTGCCACACCATCATAGCACCGGCGGTGCTCAATCCGTCGCCATGTTGCGAGGCTCTGGCAGCAAGCTGCTATCCAGGGTCCTCAAGGGCGGTTCATCATCTGTGGGCTCTCAGGCAAGCCTTCAGCCCTACATGCAAGCAATTGCAGACTGATCACAGGGTGCAGGCCATCCCACAGTGGGCCAGGCCAACAGGCACCCAGCATGCAAGGGTCATGATGGCCCAAGCCCTTTCCCTTGCTGTAAGCTGGCCTGCTGCTCATGCTCTGTCCTCCCTGCAGGTCGCCCCAGCAGCAGGCCAGGCCGCCCAAGCAAGCACAGAGGCAGCTGCTGCGGCCAGCGGCAGCACACAGCAGGAGCAGCCACGCCAATGGTCCCGCGGGGTGCTGGCTGCGGCAGGTGTGGGCGCTGCTGCTGCTGGCCTGACCTTTGCAATGGCCGATGAGGCGGAGCACGGCCTGGCTGCGCCTTCTTACCCATGGTCCCACCATGGGTGGCTCAGCGCCTTTGACCACGCCAGCATCCGCAGGTGAGTCTGGCTGATTGTTCCCTGCAACACCCCGCACGCGGTCGTTGCCAGCTTTGAGGCTGCACTCTGGCCTGGAGCCCTTTACCTGATGCTTGCCAGGAGGCAGCATCTCGACATGAGCACTGTCCTCTCATCAAAACAGTCGGCAGCATCCCTGATTCAACACCTGTTCAGGCGTGGTCCTGGCACCAATGCCTGCTGGCAGCCTGTTATGCACCAGCTCTTTACAGCAACACCTGCTGCGCCCCTGTGCAGAGGTCACCAGGTGTATCAGCAGGTGTGTGCAGCCTGCCACAGCGTGCAGCAGCTGCACTACCGCAACCTGGTGGGGGTGGCCTACACAGAGGAAGAAGCCAAAGAGATGGCTGCCGAGGTGGGATGGTGCTGCAGCAAACTGGTCTGTGCAGGAGGGTTTTGAGGCGAGAGGCAGTGTCTGCCACTGCATGCAGGCCCTCTTCAATCTGCTGTTGCAGTGCAAGCCTGCCAGTCAGCTGCATGCTCTGCACTGACACCGCATCCTTCTGGAGCTCACACTCACACTTTACCATACGAGCTCTGCAGCGCACAATCTCCACAGACATTGCCTCTGCACCGCAAACATGGCTTTCCCAGACCCAGGAGGTCACTTGGCCCCTGCGTGCCCACAGACTGAGGTGACTGACGGGCCCAACGAGGAGGGCGAGGAGTTTGAGCGACCCGGGCGCCTGAGCGACCCCCTGCCCCGCCCCTACACCAGCGAGGAGGCAGCGCGCTATGCCAACGGGGGGGCCTACCCGCCCGACCTGAGCCTGATCACCAAGGCCCGCCACGATGGGGCAAACTATGTGTTTGCCCTGCTGCTGGGCTACCGGGAGCCTCCCGCGGGCGTGCACGTGAGTGCTGCTTGTCTAGCCTGACCAGCCAAAGAGTTTCTGATGGGCTGCTGGATGCAGCTTTGTTGCTGGGCTGGAATGGCAGAGCACATGCTGCTGGGCTAGCAAGGTCCCTGCAGGCGTGCATGTCAGATGCGTGCATTCCTAGGTACAGATGAGTGTTTTGATTCCAGGGGTCTGCTGTGCAACTCATGGGGCTGTGCAGTCTGCTCCTATGCGCACTTGAGAATTGCCAGCAGCACTCAGCTTGGCTGGTACAGGATCAGTCGGGCGGCCCGGCAGTGATGCTGCACTTCTAGCAGAGATGTCATAACAAACCAGATCTGCCCCTGCTGCTGCTGCAGCGCCACATCAGAGTACTCAATGGTAGAGCACCTGAGATTGCGAAGAACAGACCCCCCTTTCTGTGCTGACCTGCTGCTGTGTGCTGTTTGCAGGTGAGGGAGGGCTTGTACTACAACCCCTACTTCCCAGGCGGCGCCATTGCCATGCCCAAGATGCTGGCTGATGGGGGCACTGAGTATGATGATGGCACCGACCCCACTGAGGCGCAGCAAGCCAAGGTGCGTCACATTATTCGTGCACATCAGTGCATCTGCATGTGGAGGCACAGACCCCACTGCAGTCCAGGTCCACTGCAGCGCACCGCGCCTGGGATCGTATGCATTCCAAGCCAAAGCTGGACACAAGCTTGCAGACTGTACACAAGAAGAAAGCAGCCACCTGAGAACCACAATTGCAGCAGGTGAGGGTGCCAAAGCTGGCTCACAACATCCGCATGCATGATGCAGGATGTTGTCACTTTCCTGTCTTGGGCGGCCGAGCCAGAGCATGATGACAGGAAGCTGATGGGCGTCAAGTGGGTGTTTGTGCTGACGCTGGTTTGGATTACTGCCGTCTACTACAAGCGCTGGAAGTGGGCTCCCATCAAAAGTCGCAGGCTGGTCCTGGATGCTGTCAACTGAGCAAGCCCCTAGGACCACTGCAATGTGGTTATATACAGCCATGATTTGCTTTGCTACTATCATCAAGTGACCAGCCTTCCAATCTGAAATCCATCTTTTGGTCAATATCGACGTTTGACCATCGAAACTCTCGGCAAAAAGGCTCTCGGAACATTTCGGACTCGATGACAATGATCCAGAGATCCTTGTGCCATCCCGAGATTCGCTGTCAGCAGGAGGGAGACATGCTATCATGTAGAATCGCTCCTGGGCTGCGCCCTCTGACTAGGCGGCAGGCACTGCTTGGTAGGACCGAATGCAGGCTCCCTACTTGTGCAGGCCTAGATGGCTGCAACGTGCGTGTGGGGGAAGCAGTTGCTGCCCAGCTGATGCTGAGGCCTCGATTGCTTTAGACCCTCTGTTGGCGAGTGGTGTCCATTGTTGCAGGTTTGCTTGCTGCCCCAGCTGTTGCAGCGCGCACACCGCCAGCAGCTGCAAGCGTCACTTCTCTTGACCTGCCTGCCTGCAAGACATTCAGCACCAGCAAGTCTGGCATCAAGTGGTGTGACAGCAAGGCAGGCACAGGCAGTCCGCCTGAGGCAGGTGATCAGATTCAGGTGAAGCCTCCCGGTCGATGCCCTGTTCAAAGTGCCACATATAAGCCCACGGCTAAGCCCTGCCCCCGTGGGCCATGCAGGTCAACTAAGTTGGTAGGAGTCTGGACACAGGCAATATCTTCGATGGTAGCAACAAGCGCTACTCCTGGACCCTGCAACAGGATGAGGCAAGTAAGCTGCAGCACGATACCTGTTCAACAGTTGCAGGCCCCACTTCCATGTCTGTCCACCGTGGCACTGCAGCAAATTGAGGGCTGGGAGAAGGCCATACTTGGCACACAGGATATTCCTGCCATCAGAGAGGGAGGGCGGCGCACTGTGCAGATTCCTGCCTCACTAGCCTATGGACAGCGCGGCCTAGGGTGCTTATTTGGACGCGACAACACCTGCAGGCAAGCTGTCTGGCTCAAGCGTGGGTGCACAATGACTTGGAGCTCACAGCTGTCCTTCCTGCAGGGTGCCACCCAACACAGCAGTCGAGATTTCGTTCGAGTATCTAGGCCTGTTCTGAAGAGTCAGTTACCAGTCTAGAATGTGGCCTCCAGTAAAGTCTGAACTGCTTGAATGCCAATACCAGAGATGGTTGCCAGCAGAGTGGAGTACACCACGGCAACAATCTGCAATACAGTGGTTGCCAAGAGACAGGTCAAAGTCCACTGAAGCAACTACTTTCATGTGGGCATCCCAAGCTGCTGTTTCAAACGCACGAGGTGCATCCTCATTTGCGGGTGGGCCTCCAGGTATGACTGTAAGGCGGGGCCGCCCTGCATGAGGGCAGCAAAGAGTGCCTGCTGCTCTGCGGGGGAGGGTCCTGAAGGAGGTTGAGCAGGTCCTGCACCAGCCTGTGCCTGTCTGGGGTCCCTCCCTGCAACAGGGGTGGCTTGGGTGGCTGCCATGCAGTGTCCTGCCGGGTATCAGACAGCAGCTGTGTGCACAACGCGACAAGCAGCACCAGGACAGACACAAAATGGCCCACTCAAGACTCTTGCTGACAGGAGCCAGGCCAGCAGCTGGGTGACAGACGTTGTTGCTCGCCAGCTGCAGCCTCCCTGATCATGTGCGCACCTGTGGGCCGCCCCCCGCCCAGTGCGCCAGGTGCAGATCCTGGGGCTGCAGGGGACAGTGTGACCAGGGAGGCAGAGCCCTGGGCTGGCGGTGTGGCTGCAGACTTCTCAAAATCGTCAACGTGCATGGAGGCTGGGCGTCCAGTGGAGTTGAGGGTGCGCCCTAACGGCTGCCTCGCGCGCGGCCTGCAGCCAGGTGAGGCGCGTGTGGATTGGCAGCAGGCTCCTGGGGGCCCAGCCTGACGCTGGGCAGGGGGCTGCCCCCGGGTGGCACAGAGTTGCTGAGGTTGGATGAATATTTGCAGACAACAACTGCTGTGTGCACTTGCTCTCCCGGGCTGTGAGCAGTCTGCATGCAGGTGTGTCTCTGCTGGAGTGTCTTTGCAAGAGCGACGCCCGGCTGTGAGACATGGCTTGGGCAGTCAAGGCCAAGCTCAACAACCTGCTGGGCGGCGCCAGCACAGGGGGCAGATCTGCCCCTGGCATGTCCATGTTGCTGGGGGTGGTTCGTGCGGAGGACGGCTTGGCTGGTGCAAGCGAACCACTGCCAGCGCCGCCCAGGCTGTCCGCCGGGGAGGCCCCCGCAGCTACGGGGGCGCCAGAGGCGAGGTTCTTGGCCCTGGCCTTGCCCATGCGGCTGTCGTGCGGCACCTTGCGCGCCGTCAGCGGGTAGGGCAGGCTGCAGTGGGCAGGCAGGCGTCAGGCTGAGGCAGCAGGAGGGTGAGCAGCAGCAGGAGGTGAGCCCTCAGGCTACAGGGGCTGCAAAGGAGGGCACAGCAGAAGCAGGCAACAGGTAGAATGCAGGTGGCAGGCCACTGCAACAGAAAGTTGCGCAGTAGTGGAGGCTAGACACCTGCAATGTACTGCCAACACTCCTTCAGCCCTCACCTGAGCCCGGCCAGCATCGGGACAGGCTTGGCAGGGGCAGCCGACAGTGCCATGCAGTGTGCCAAACTCTGTACTGGCGGGTCAACCTCAGCTTCTGTCTGTCCCTGCCGCCGGGCAGGCAAAAGACAAGGTATGATGTGACATCAGCCGCCTCATTGGTGCAAGGCCCACCTCTGCGTCATGGGCCCGATGTCTGCTCCATCCCAGGGCTGCCACAAAACAGGCGCTTTGCCCCACGGCTGCACCAGCATGCTGCCGGAACGGGCCGCTATGTTGCGCCAGAAGGTGTTGGTGGCGGGGTCAAGGATGATGGACAGCGGAGGCAGAGTGCTCAGAAAGTTGCTGCAGGCCAGGTAACAGCAAACATTGAGATGCGAGGAGTTGCATGCTGCTGGGTGCGCTGGGCTTCGTTCTCAAAGGCAGGGCTGTCAAGCATTGCCCGGAGCTGTTGTGCCTTCAGCAGCTCTGATACCTTGCCTGGGAGGAACATGCAGGGGACAAAGCCTCGATGTCCCTCAGCAACATGGCAGGGCATCCTTAAACTGGAGCGTAGAGGCAGCCAGCCTGGTGCGGCAGGGTTGCAAGCAGCATGTCACCTGGCATCGTCCCTGCTGTCTGCCCCAGCTGCCCCCTCAGCCACAGCTGCCTTGACTGCAGCTGCAAAGCGCAAGGGGGCAGCCCCCGTGGGCTGTGTATCCTCTCCCTCCCCTGGCCCCTCCTCCAGCGCCGCAGCCTGGTCCAGCAGGCTTGCCATCTCTGTGTAGATGGCGCGAATGCTCTCCTCATAGCTCTGCTCCTCAGCTGCAGGGCATGTATAGTGGGCTGGCTCCTGCTGGCTGGAGTGCAGCTGCTGGCGTGCAGCAGATCAAAGCAACCCAGCAGTAGACAAAACCCGGTAGTGCTGAATGTCACAGCTTCTGTGCGTCAACTACTCAGCGCAGCATCTGAGATAGATGTGGTGCAAGAAGGGCCTCCAATTCCAGCCAGCATGGTGACTGAGCACATATCACCTGGGGCCCTGGAGTCCACAGGCAGTTGCCAGAAACCCACATGCTGACGATAGCCGAGTCGAGGGCAAGTGCCAACCTCACCAGCAGCCCACAGGCGGGACGCAGCCCACTCCAGGGCCGCTCGCGACCCCACGGCTGCCGCAAAGTCGCTGCCTGTTGCCTGTGCCTGCCACTTAGCTGCCCCCGTGCGCAGGGTGGCCCGCCCAGGGGCATGCATGGCCAGGTTCTTGAGGATGCGCCGCGCAATGTGGGCATTGGCGCCCAGGCGGGACAACGAGGCCATCAGCACCGCCGCCACGTGTGCTGCCTGCAGCCAGGCGCCTGCTGTATGTGCAAGTGCTCTGACGCCAGCAGCAGTGGGGCAGCCCACCTAATGGAGCAGCAGCCCAAAATGGCTTGTGCAACGGGCAGGCTATCTTCGGACCGCATCACGTCATACTCAAGCATCTTGCCATGCAGGTCACCAGGGTCCTCAGATAGACTTGACAGGTGACAGGCTGAACTGCAGGGCACACCATCATGCCACCAGATGGGCTGCAGAAGGGGCTCATGTCTGTGGCTGGCTCAATGAGGGCACAAGCTGCCCACCTCTGCAATGGTGGGCGTCTCGTCCACCACTCTCTGCGCAGCGTCCAGCCCAGGGTTCAGGCAGCAGGCCTCAGGGTCCATCAAGATGAGGATGACCTCCAGAACCATGGTGCAGACAGCCATCGACTCCACACCACGATCCAGGATTGGGACCAGGCGCCCCAGCAGCTGCCCCAGGAGGCCTGCCACCTTCAGGTCTAGAAAGGCAGCCTGCACAGGGGGCGATTTGAGAGGGTACTTACAAGCAGCCAACTGCGAGGCATAGCCTCGTCAATCACCCTGTCTGCCTGCCCGCGTGAAAGGCAGCTAGCACCATCAGCAGGCTGGGAAGCTCAGCATCAAGATGGCTGTCTCAAAAGCAGCCCCCAGCTTGGGTACGGCAGCAGCCACTTTAGACAGCACGTCATGAGGCAGCATGATGAAGCTGGTGACCTAGGAGGCACCTCCTTGCTGATCTGTCATCAGCACTTGGGGCTGCGCCATGCTGGTGTGTCAGGCAGCTGACATATCACGGCGTCAACAAAACATGCCTCAAGCATGGCAGCCGGCTAATGATGATGAAGAAGCATGCATGCCAGGGGGACCATGCACTGCGCAGGGCAATGACAGAATCACAGACCTTGAGGGGCGGCCTGTAAGCGAGGGGCACCACCATCTCCAGCACTCTCCTGGCCTCTGACAAGTTCTTGCCCGCCTCTGTGGATTCCTGCATGGCCTTAAGGATGGGCTCTGCCAGCAGCCTGCCTAGGCCTCCCCCCAGTCCTGTACACACATGTAAGAGGTAGGTATGCACAGCCCAGACTGCAGGTGCGACTTGAGCAGCTGACCTTTTGACACATTGCCGCAGATGTGGCAGAGGACTGGTGTGCGGCAAAGCATAAACCGCAGCTCTGGACTGGACGACTGAGCGTTGCCTGGAACCGCTGTTTGCCCCGCATCACTGCCAACTCCCCTCAAACAGTGCAATCAGGCAGGCACCCAGATGCCGGTGCCCATGGCTCTTGACAGCCCTGCAGAGGAGACCGGGGCAAGGCTGCAGTCCGAGTTCAGGCGAGCAAGCTGTGGCCCCCATTCGAGGCACATTGCCTGGCAAACAATGCCAACCTGCAGCCCTTGCACACAGGCGGACCAGCACAGCTCGCATGACACGGCTCTCGCTCTGCACCGCCATGGCCACCGCAGACTTGAAGCTGCCCAGCACTGGCTCCAGGGCATTGCACAGCGCGATGCGGTACGGGCGGTGGGCCGGTGGGGGGTGCGGGGCCCCCCGCCGTGCCTGGGGCGGCGGCCATTCGGCGGGGAACAGGTCGCCCAGCAGACACAGGCTGGTGTACACTGAATGGGCTGCCTGAAAGGACAGTGCATGCAGGGCTCAGGTTGCCCCCTCAGTGGCGGTGTAGCAGTGATGGGTCCAACAGGGTGCCCAGCAGAACACCAGGTGGCCTACACATGGACAAAGAGGGCAAGCAGGGCTCAGACTGGTCAGATCCCCTTGGCAGGGACATGGGTGCAACAGGTCGCCCAGCAGGCACAGGCTTGTCTACACCATCGCAAAGTGCCAGCGGGGACAAGGCACAAACGGCTCAGATTGCTGACGGCTCCTGGTAGAGCCCAGGTGCACCCACTTGCCTGACGGCCCAAGCTGACATGGGTGCCTGTCGGACAACCAGATGTGAGGCCCAGCAGGCTTCAAGCAGGCGTCAAGCACATCAGACGGCAGGCTATGTGCAGGTGTGTAAGCACATGAGATCAGAGACACTAAGCATGAAGACAGGCTGCATGCAGGGAAACTGCCTTTGCAGTGGCACATGTGCAGATGAGTGCTGACCTGGAAGGGCGCCTCTATGCGCTCTGAAGCTGCCACCTTGGCTCCCACAAAGGCAGCTGTCACCAGCTTGGGCCGCCAAGAAGTGTTGTCAAACCAGGTCTTCATGGTGGACGCCATTGCCTTGCGAGCCTGCACAGCACACCAGCAGTGCTGGGCAGGGCCAGCTTGCGCTGCACCCTTGCCACACGGTGAATCAAGACCCAACAGCATCAGCGCAGTGTTACAGACTATGTTACTAAGATTAGCTCCATGTACATTGGTCCTACTGGCACGTGCTGGCATGTCAGCTGGTCAAGCAACTCTCTCTACATACTGAAGCATGGAAAGTGGAGGCTCACAGCAGCTGTTGAGACCCTAGAGCTGCAGATCGTGATCAGGCCAGCTTTGCTAAACAGGAAGGGCCCCGCTGGCATGGCCTGACCTGCAGCATGGTCTCAGTCCCCTGCGCCATCCCCTTGGTAGCAACCAGGGATTCCACTGCCACACAGGTGGCAGCGTGGGCTGCCAGCATGGCATCCATCAGGCTGATGCTGTGCAGCTTGATGCTGCGATTTGCCAGGTGGTCCAGCAGGCCCCCCAGCAGTCTGGCTGCTGCCAGCAGGAAGGAGGCAGCAAGTTGTCTGCAGGCAACAGCACTGTGCTGAGGCTGGCGTCGGAAGCAGCCATCAGAACGAGATGCACAGCAGGCAATAGCAGCACGCCAAGGATACTGGCGCTGTGATCAGCACCTAGTGATGTGATGTTGCTGCACGGCAATAGTTAGCCATGCAACAGGTGCACTCTTGGCAGCCCAGTCAGCCTTTGCAGGTTGAGGCACCTGTTTCGGACAACCTCTGCATCGTCCAGAAGGTCGCCGCACAGGTGTGCCCATGTGCCATCTGCATCCGATGCGCGCACCAGAGCCGTTCCCATGCGCAGAGCCTGCTCAGTGACCTGCAGTCAGGACCATGCCATCATCGATGAATGCGCGAGCTTGCAGACAGAAGTGCTGTAAGCTGCCTACACTGCTCAAGGCATGCAGCGACCGCTCCGACCTGCCGTTGTTGATAGTGACCTGAGGCTGCCTGTGCTTGACACCTGTGTGCTGGCTGATGCCGCTTGTCACAGTACCCTGTCCTGGCGTAATGCCACCTGAGAAGACACAGGATGACAAGCACATCCTATGGGGCTCCTTCATATGATCACTGGGACGTGGGCGAGGAAGAGGCTATCTGTCACAGCTGGTCTCATGCAACAATCCAACATGCAGCCCTTTCTGTGTCACCTGCAGGCCGTCTGCCTCTGCAACTAGGGTACCCAGGAACTGGGCCTGGGGACGCTCCAAAATGCCGGCAGCCAGCTGCAGGCCGCAGATCAGCATGCTGCCGCGGTCCGCTGTGGCCATCAACTGTACACATGCCTTGCCATCGATCTCCTTGACCCCTTTCACGCCTGCAGCACGCCCACAGGGTACAGCTTGACCACTTCTGATGTACATGTCGTCAGCCAAATTGCATGTTGCAGGACAGCGCAGCAATTGTGCAGAACAAGCCAGGCGCTTCTGCAAGCATGCAGGCTGGAAGGGTCTGCTGGTGGCTGAGCTCTTGACAGGCAGTGAGGCAGGCGTGTGACTGCGCGCTCTACATGTGCACCAGTTCAGAGCAGGTACTCACTGGTGCCTGTGAGGGGGGGCAAGGTGGAAGCCAGAGAGTGCAGTAACGAAGTCAGACCCTGATCCGACAGGATGCTTGCTGCCTCCGCCCGCCCTTTGATGCCATGCAGCATCTGCTTCAGCCTCCTGCTGCCTGCAGGCGTGTCACAGGTGGGCGTGGGCGGCGGCTCAGTGCTCTGCATTGCCCAGCCAAGGCTGAATCCACATCAGGCAAAGGTGTGGCGAGTTGCTGAGCAGGAACTGGGGATGTGTCATACCAGGTCAGGCAAGGGCTTGTAGGCAAGGCAAGCACTCCTGTCAAGCAATGACACTGACACGACCTGTGGCAAAAGCAAAACGCCACTCACCGGCGTGCTGCAGGGCCACACTGACGGCAGAGCTGATGTATGGGTGCAGTCCTGTCCACCTCCCCAGAATGTTGCTGTGGGGCTCGCTGACTACTTGGAGCAGAAGCTGGGCAGCCAGCATGCTGTTAGGGGGAGATGCAGGGAGGTCCGTTGGCTGCGGGGTCGACGCCTGCACAATGACATGCAGCTTGACGTCTGATGTCTGTTGACAGGGGCACCGTTGACAACTTTGGCATGACAGCCAGCCAGGGCCCATGTGAAGGTGAGCAGTGCCGCAATGGCTGCACATGGCAGCAGTGTCAAGGGTGTGTCCACAACAATCCTGGCCTGCTGCTGGTGCTGCCTTCCATTGTAGCGCTGGCTCCAGAACCCCTGCATGCACAGCCTCACCTTGAGGACATTCAGCAGGCTCTGCAGTGCTCCAGGGACCACTGCCAAAGCCAAGGCCACTGCCTGGCGCCCAGCTGGCGCCACACTATCAACCAGTGTCAGTGTGTGCAGCATGCTGCCAGTCTGAGCGGTATCGTCCATGCTGCTGGACATCGCAGCCAGCTCCCTGGCAGCCACGAGCGCTGACATGGTGCACTGCAGCGCTGCAGCTGGACTGGCATGACCGTCAGACCTGCATGGGGCAATTTGAGGCTCATCAGAGCATTGGGGCAATGCACAGGGGACGCTATCAAGGCTGCTGGGAATCAGCTAAACAATGCTGGCTTTGCCAAACTGCCTGCTGGGTGACGCTGTGTTGGGCAGCCTGAGGTGCTGAGTGGCACAGGTGAACTTGAACCCAGGCCTTCGAAAATGACTGAGGGGCATCAAAGCAAAGATACACGTGCCTGAATCATCTGCTTCACGCTGGGCAGCCAGCATGCATGCCTTTGATGACGCCGCAGGATGCAAGAGACAACATTGGGAAGGCTCACCTGACTGCGGTGGCTTCGGTCCCCTTTGCCGACTCCAGTGCACCAGCCAGCGCCTGGGCAGCCTCATAGTTTTGAAGCAAGTACACCAGGCCTGTCGGGGTGCTCAGCAGGGCAGCAATCAGGTTCTGTGCACCTGCAGGGACACTGTGAGACATCAGCTGTCCAACACCTTTGACATGTAGTGACATGAGCCCAGCACGAAAGCTACAAGTCCTTCTGCAACAGGCCTGTGTCAAAAGCAGCAAGGTACGGGGCCACCAGTTGCCCAACCAGCACAGCAGGCTTGTGGACAGGCGACGGAGCACATTTCAAACGTACCTGGCAGAATGCCTCGCATCTGTGCAGCCTGAACCTGCTGTGCCGTCGCATGGGCAGGCAGCTGATTGCTGGCCTGCAACCGCTGCGTAAGCACTGACGGGGAGTGCAGCAGGGCCGCCAGGGACTGCAGGACATGCCTGGAGCCCAGCGCAGCCAGTGTGGGAGCATCATAGGCCGCCGATGCCGTCAGGGCGTGGGCTGCAGGTAGACAGGGCCACACACCTCAGGCACTGCTGCGGCGGCCTCCAGCCCCCACAGAACGCCAGCAGCCTTTCGGGCATTACCCTTTGCCAGGCAAAAAATACATACTCAAGGCAAAAGTTTGCAACAGGCGATTGCATGGCAGGGATGCAAGGGGCTGCAGGCACATGACCCAAAGAGGCACATGACCTGCTTCCTGCAATTATTGTCTGTGCCACCTCCCCATGCCTCGTGTCAGGGCAGTGACGCAGGAAGGCGGTGTCACAACTTGGGGCGTCACACTGGCGCCAGGCTCACTTGGTGCATCCATTGCCTGAATGACTGCTGCATGAGGTGTGGCGGGAGAGGCCCCAGCGGTCAGCAGCTGGTGTGCTGCCTTGCTGAGGCAGCGCCCTGCCTGCTCCAGCAGGGCCACCCTTTCGCTGAGCTCCAGCAGCTGCTCGCTGTCCTCCTCTGAGCCAATGCCTGCCAGCAGCTGGTCTGCTGCTGTGGCAAAGTCGGTGATGGTCTGGTAGAAGGTCAAGCGCTGCAGCAGTATGATGCCCACACCAGACACCTGTGCAGTCAGTGCCAGGTGATGCTGAGCAGAGTTGGAAAAGCCTGGAACCCCAGCCTTGATTGCGTGGCCCACCAGTGACAGGAGCAGAGTTTCACTAGGCCTGTTCTGCAGAGGCAGGTGTCTTGCAAGGTGCTGCCTGGACAATGCATTTCTGCTCCTCAAAAAGCCAGCATCAGGCTCCAGAGCTGCCAAGTGTGGCATGCAGTGGTGAATCATAACAAAGGCTCCCTAGTGCAGGGTGGTTGCGCAGCAGATACACCTGGCAGCATCACGCCAAACATATGAGGAAATGCGATCGAAGGCTCACTTGTGCAGGCTGCTGATCCAGCAGCTTGTCCACCAGCGGGGCATAGCACCCCGGCACCTGCTTGGGCCGCACCACCGTCAGCCCCTGCTTCAGGGAGGTCTGCAGCAGAAGTGCGTCTGCGCTGAGCGGCTCCTCTGCTGCAACAGAGGCTGGCCTGGACCGATCCCCAGGCTGCGCCCAGACAGAACGCTCTGACTCAAGCTCCCTGGCATGGCGGCTACGCTTGCGCTCTGGCTCAGGGCTACCAGGTGAATTCGAGTGCTTAGACCTGCAGGCAACACCACGCTGCGTGTCTCAGCTGGCAACCAGTGAGTCCACATGCATCAGGGAGACAGGTCTGAAGCAGCCCGGGGGCGGCTGCACTTTCAGCTTGGCTCAGGAGAGGTGGCCAGCGGGAGGGGATCGACCTGCAGGCTCAAACACGCTGCCTGTGTCGTGTTGCAGACAATGACTTTGGGTTTGGTGCTGAAGGCATGAGCCCTGTGCCCACAGGGACCACATGTCAGCAGCTGATGGCAGAGGCACTGGTGCTCTGGCTCAAGGCTGCCAGATGAGCGCAATCGCCTGGAGCTGCAGGCACAGGGAGAGGCGTCTGCTCACAGCAAACATGAGGGGCGGTTGTGCTTGGACCTGCACTCAGGGCTTGCAGGCGGGCTCATACACATGTAAATGCATGCAGCGGCTCCAGGCATGAGCCTGCAGTCGCACTAAGGTTAGCAGCCCAGACGAGCAGGCGAGCAACCCTGCTTGAGCCTTCAGACACCTAACAGCGAAAGCTCCATGGCGTTTCAGTCTTTGCTCTCTGGGTCACCGCTGGCAAGCCGATGCCCTTGAATCCGCACACAGCACTTGTCTACACACAGTGCTCCTGGCCTGACACCTGCTTGCCAGCAGCAGCTCAGGTGCCACGGGCTGACACAACATGCCCCTCTGCTGCATCAGGCAGCCTATGGCAGGAAGCAACACGAGCAGACTCCCCAGCCAGCCCTTTTCCAGGCTCACCTGAAACAATTGCAGGCATTCCCACTTCCAGAACTACTGAGACCCCTCACCTGGAACGCTTGTGGTCTCGCCGCAGGCGGTCCCTGCCATCGTGGTCCCTGCTGGAATTGCGGTCCTGGCTTTGGCCGCGTCGAAGGCTTCGGCCAGAGTCTTTACCAAGCCCATGCGCCCTGTCACCCTCCGCCTGAGCTCTGACATCCCCTGAACGCTCGCGCTTCAGCTCAGCCTCCTCAGCTGGCCTGCCTTGCGGTGGTACCTCATGCCCAGCTCTGGAGCCCTCCCGGCTGTGTCCGTGGTGGCTCCTGTGATTGCCATGTTCACTGCGATCTTTCTGCTGCTCCCGTTGCTTGTCTCTGCCCCCAGCCTCTCTGGCAGGCTCTCTGGTGCTGCCATGCTCCCTTGGCCTGTCCCTATCTCGCCTGCTAGATCGCCCTTCCCTGTCCCGGCTGCTGCGCCGTGACTTGTGGCGACGACTCCTGTCTGTACCTCGCTCTGAGTCTGCACACAGCAGCACAGGAGCAGATCAGAGACTTGCCTTGTGTTTGGCTGCTGCATGAGTCACACCAACCTCCAGAGCTTTGCAACACTTCCTAACTCTGCCATCTCTAAGAAAAAGTTTGCATGCTTGCAGTTCACAAAGCAAGAGGCAGTGCAGCACGTCTCACCAGCAGGGTGTGGAGAGCCATCACGGGCTGAGCGCTGATGCTGACCTTGGGCTGCTTCCAGCTTTTCAGAGACACTGGCACTGCCTGCACATGCAGTTGATGCAGCACAATGCAATTCAGCATTGGGGTGAAAGGCACTTGCCACAGGCTACAGCAGGCACAGGAAGTAAGAGAGTGAGCCACACTTCAGTTGAAAATGAAGAGGAGCACAGACTTGCGGCTATGTAATAACAGACATCAAAATTGTGCAACAACAATAAACAAGCTGTGCGTTCTCATTGAGAGCAGCAGGACTCTGGGAATGCGGGCAAGCCCAACATGGCCAACAAGACACTCAGATGTAAGTGACGCCTTCAGAACACATTTCAGCAGCTAGACTGCTTACAGGTGCCAGCGGTGCCCAGCATGGGGCTACACTGCATGCATGCAGGTGCTGAAGCAGTACTTTCACATGACAGTGCAGGCCTTTCACAAAATGGTGCAGGAGCTCAAGCAGAGCTTTCACGTGAGGGTGCGACGTACCATTCATGGGTGCCTCCGAGTCAGGCAGATCAGGGTCAGGCTTGACCAGCACAGCTACATCTTCGCTGTCCGCGAGGGGCTGCTGAGCCTGCCCATCAGTTTGCCTCAAGTGCCCAGCATCAAGGCCAGCCTCTGGGGGGACTGCTGCCAGCTGATCATTCTCCAGGTCCGCAGCGCGGTCATCACTGTGGCGGCTGCTGTGGCGCCTGCTGCTGCGCTCATCCCTGCTGCGCCTGCTGCGCTTGTGGCGCCGTGCCCTGTCCTCATCACTGGCAGCAGCAGGCCCCGTCCCAGAGGGGGAGCCAGGCTCCCCCTCGTCTGTTGCTGCTGCTGCTGCTGCTGCTGCTGTGGCTTCAGCAGCGGCATGCCGCTGCTGGTGCAGCACCAGCTCCTGCCAGGCCAGGCTCAAGCGGGGGCTCAGCCCGGCAGCTGCCACCACTGAGGCTGACACCACCTCGCTGGGCACCTCGCCTGGCGTCCACCATCCCAGCACAGCCTCGCAGCCCATTGCGCCTGCTGACCTAGTCAGCAGCTCTGCCAGGACGATGGCAAAGCGCATGGTGGACTTGGGTGGCCGCATCATATCCAGGACTGATGCCAGGGAGGTGAGGCTGTGGAAGGCCAGCAGCTGAGCTGCATGCCTGCAGCGTCAGCATAGCAACCGCGCTTGGAGACATGTACGCTTACTGAAAAGAGGCTGACCAAGACGACCTGAGGGCGCCTTCACCTGCTCACACCATGCCAGAGAGTGCGCTGCTGACGCGTGCTCAGAGGCGGAGACTTGGTGTGCGCAAGATGCTAGGATGCCATGCAAGCAGCCTGAGCCCATCTGCGTACTGCCACTGGCTTGCCACCCCACATCACGGCAAGGGTTCTGCACCTTGAGCTGGATGCCAGAATGATGGCGGCTGCCAAACCAGCCATGCCATACTCGACAGACTCTGCAGAGGCGTAGGCGCCCCCCAGCACGCTGCACCACTCAGCAGCCATCAGTGCGGCCACTTCCCCCACGCTCTCCTCATCAGCAGCAGGCTCCTCATTCTGGGGCTCAGTCTTGAGGGCGGCACCCGCTGCTGCCTCCGCCTCAGCGGCCTGCAGGGCAGAAGGACTCAGCTTGTCTTGTAGACACAGGCTGCAGGTGCCATGTCCTGTGGTTGCACAGGGATCTTGTGGGAACAGGCTGTTGATGCTGTACCTCGGCCATCGGGCTGAAGCTGCCGGGGCCCGAGCAGCCTGCAAGAGCCAGCTGCACGCCAGAGACACTGCCGCACGCCGAGAGTTGCCGCGCGCTGAGACTGAGTGCAGTTGAGGGGGCACAAGGCAGTGCAACGCAGGCAGTGGCAAGCACTCAGCGCAATGGCAGTGCAGGGAAGCAAGCCGGCAGTGTCAAGCTTCAAGGGCAACAAAAGGCAGCAGAGACGTGTTGGCCTACCTGCTTAGCCTCCTGCAGTGGGGGGTCCAGGTCGAACAGCGTCTCGCTGGGGAGCACAGCGTCACCAGCCAGCTCATCTGCCCTCTCCTCACGCAACCTGGCAGCAGCAGCCCTGGCTGCGGCTTGCCGCTCGGCCGCTGCGCGCGGGGCAATGGTTTGCGACCGCACCTCCCTTGTGCAGGCCTGCTTGCAGACCCTGTTGGCTGCAGCCAGCAGGGCAGCCAGCTGCTCCTGGTTGATGGGGTTGGCCACCATAGCAGACTCCTTGGTGCGCACCTGCATGTGCAGACACTGTCAGCCACTGGCAGCTCCCACCCCAACTGCACGCCAGGTCCCTCAGCAGCTGCGGCCAGCTCAGCGGTGGCTGGTGCCCCACGCTATTGCACTGCTTAGGCTCTGTGAGAAGCAACATCTTCCATGCGTCTAGTTGCAGGTGGTGGAGCATTGCAGCAATGAGCACTGCGTAGGCACTGCTGCCACAGCATGCAGCAACTGCACTTTGTCTGTAAGAAAACATAGTTGCAGCGTGGTGCGCTGCAGAGGCTGCTCACCAGCGCCCAGAACGGCAGCATAGATTTCAGCAGCTCCACATGGCCTCCTGGCAAGTGCGTCACAGGCAGCCTTGTCGCCGAAGGCGGCGGCAGAAGCATATTTGCCGTGACAGCTGCTGAAGTTGCTGCTTGGGAAGAACCAACAAGGTTCCTCAGCCGCCTCTGTGCATCAGCTGTCAGCTGCTGGTCGGTCTGCAAGCACCAGGCGGCGCATCGCTAATGAGAGAGAGAGAGAATGAGAAAGTATGTTTGCGTCGAGGGGATGCAATGCTGCTTCAAACATGTGCCTAGGCTTTCAGGCGATTGACTTGGCACAACCTCTCACCTGCATGGGATGGCTCTGGGGAAGAGGTATGCCATATATGTGCAGCGGCAGGGTCTGGAACCTCCCACGCAAGACCAAACAGTCGGTGACATGCTGCAGGGCAGTCAGGAGGCACCATTGGCCGCCTCACAACAACTCAACTGACGTCAGGCAGGTATGTTAACAGCATGCGAGCAGCTAGCGCAGCACATTGCAGGGCAGCATGAAGCAAATCAGTGGGACTGACCTCAAACTTGAGGCCCTTCATCCCGCTGGCAGGCAATTCGATGCGTTCATGCAGGCACAGCAATCTGCTTCCTGCAAGGGCTGTGAGGTCTCTGGCGAAGAGGTGCACATAAGCTTGTGCATCTCCAGGCGCTGAGCCAACATGGATCCGGGTAAGACGGACTGGTCGCTCAAAACAAATCTGCAGCAAGGTGGGACATCTGGTGGCTGAGCAGCATGTGCAAAGCCAACAGCCAGCCCTGACACTGTTACTGAAAGATGCAGGCCTCAGATCTGCAGAAGACAACAGACATATAGCAAGCATGTCCCAGGTCACCTCCTCCACATGATCTCCAAGGTTGGCCTTCGTCAGGATGTGCTTGAACAGCAGGCCACCCCCAGCAGGCTTCGACATCAAAACTTTTGCTGATGCTCCAGGCTCCAGTCTCCCGCAGCTGTGGGTGAACCCGTCTGACAGTGGAAGCGCCACACTTGATCTGCAAACGCCGAAGACTGCTCTCTCCTTCTGCGCTTCCTACAGGGGCTGAAGCTGATCAACACTGAGGTGTGATTGTATCAGGAGACACCCACCCACAGTTGCACTAATGTCTTCTGAGCAGAAGTTTGCCTGAGAGAGCTTGCCTGGGATGTCCTTGCTGCCCCAAACAGTATGACGTATTGATTGCAGACACTGGTGCATGAATTTTAGTGGTACCACACGCACAAAGAAGATCTCCTTGGGAGGCAAGAGCTCAGCATCTGAGAGTCGGCAGCAGGTGAGATGCTTGACCTCAAGAGTCTTGGGTGCTGTTCCCGCAGATGATGAGATGGTGAAGCCAGTCATGCTGAGACTGCAAAACGCCTCTCTACTGCAGGTCCTTGAGCGAACCCGCCTTGAACGCGAGCACCGGAAGCAGCAGAGACTTGAGCAGACATCAGCAACCACTATCCAGGTGAGTTGCCAGGCACTGAAAACGGCACTGTGACGGTGAATACTGCAGCATGCATGCTGACAGTTGCCCTGCAGGCAACCTTCCGCAGCTACCAGGCAGTCAAGGCAGCAAAGCAGGAAGCACGGCAGGGTTGGCAGCAGCAGTTTGGCCCGCGCGGGGAGCATGCAGACCAGTGAGTGGCTCTTGAACAATTTTGAGGTCCTCCAATGCCTGTCTGTCTCAGGCGCTCGGCCACCCTTCATAACAAACAAGACGGCAAAAGCAGCTGTAGACACTGAAGTGGTGTGTCTGCTGCAGGGCAGCATTGGACCCCAACAGTGGCTATCTGCGTAGGCTGGTCTTCTTTGCCAAACCCTCACAGCAGGCTGATGTGGAATGCATTGCAGCGGCATCAACCCTCATACTGACGTGCCACGATGGCGCAGGTGCGTCCTAATAGCGTCGTGACAATGTTGTGGGTTGAAGCATGTGCTGCCTGGGAAGAGCCTTGCATCCCTTCACAATTTACAGCACGACCCTGCACATTCAGCACCTAAAAGCAGCTGTGTGTTGTGCGGCCTGATGAAGCTGTGTGCCCTTGCGCAGGAAACCTGGCTTTTGTGGCAGCCACCACCCACAACCTCCATGCGCTGGGTGCCATCCTGCAGCAGGCCTGCCAAGTATGCAGCCTTGCTTTGGAGAGCATCATGCTGCACTGTGAAACACACCTGGCAGAGCTCCAGCAGCCACGGCAGATCAGCTCAACCAGCTCGCCTCTTGGGCTTTCACCCTTGGTTGAGGTCCTCCTGCGACTCACAGGTGCGTCACTGCTGTGGGGCACTCTTCCTCAGCCTCGTGCTTTGTGGAAACCCTGATGCAGAGGCCAGAGCCTCAGCGCCATCTGCTTTGAGTCAAAGCTGCTGATGTTTGCCAGCAGGCACCACTGGCCCCTGATCTTTTTGCTTATATTTCCTCCATGTTAATGTGCAGATCCCAGCGCATGGCAGCCTGCAGTGGGCCCCCAGGGAGCGCCTGCAGCAGCCGCTCAGGTCTTGGCTCGCCTAGCATCCCGGGGCAGGCTCTTTGAGACCCTCTCACGCCTGCTGCTGACTGCCTGCCCCGTATTGTGCCCTGCCCAGGCAGCTGCCCCCATGTCGCTGGCAGAGGCGCTCATCAGCAACCTGGCGATTCGCTTTGTCAGTCTGCAGCAGCAGGCACGGGTAGCCAGCCTGGCTTCGTCTGTGCCCCAGCTGTTGTGTGCGCCGCTTCTGTGGGGGCGGTGCCCCCACGTTCTGCTCACGGTGGGTGCCCTGGCCTGCTCCTGTGTGCAGGTGCCCTGAACTGTACAGCCGTGCCTGATTTGGTAGCCCTGGAGTGCACTACAGCATGAAGTGCACAGGGCAGACTCCATGCTGGCTGGCCTCTGACAGCTGGCCTCAGAAGTCCTCAAGTCATGCACAACCATGCTCTGCAGGTATCGAGTCGACTGTGGCGCCAGGCAGTCACTGCCCTTTCTCCCATGTTCGCCGCCGATGTTGTCAGGTGGCTGCCAGCAGACCTTGCCGGGGGCAAGGCTGGTGCAGCAGTGGCCTTGCTGGGCAACTTGGCAGAGGTTGGGGGCAAGGCCCTGCAGGTGTGACATGCCCTGATGAGGAGCCTTTGTCTGTCGCAACTGCATGCAGCCCCAGCCTTCATGTCGGTCATACGCAGCCCCCTGGCTGGCAAGGTAGCCCGCAGAGGAACAGGCATGAGCTGCTGCCTGCAGGCAGATGGCAGCTCAGGAGCAGCTGTCCACTTTGCCCGGGTCATGCAGCAGCTGCTGCAAGTGACGCCCCTCTTTCAAGTCCTGGGTGGTGTGAACACAGAGGCGGATCTGTTGGATGATGAGATGCCAGAGCCAACCCTGGCAGGCGCACAGTCAGGTCAGCTCACTGGCAGAGCAACTGCCCTAGCAGTGTTCCCTGGACTGTGCATGGAAGCTTGTCAGTTGACAGGAAGTAGCGGCACAACAATGCAAGGGATGGGGGGTCCTCTACAACTGCAGGACCAGGAAGGAGCCAAGTGGGCATGCTCTGCATTGCACTATAAGAGCGTGCTGGGTGCCTGCAGGGATGCTGGCCTGGGATGCAGCTGCGCCGCCACCCCCCCTGCTGCGAGCTCAGCTGCGGCAGCTCGGGGAGGGGCCTCTGCTGCGTGCGCTGGTGCAGCAGCAGCTGCCCTCTGTCATTCTGGAGGGCCCAACTGTCCCCACTGGCGAGGTGTACAGCCTGTGCAGGCTGCTGCACGGCCTTTTGGAGATGCAGGCCCTTCAGGCACAGGTCCTCATAAACCTGGCAGTGGCCGCGGACCTGGTGCCCCGCCTCTGGTTCTCATGCTTACGGGTGAGGCTTGCTTGCAGTGGATGCGGAGTCGTGCTCAGAGAGTATGAGTTCCTGGTTGGCAGCATGTCTTTGGGCAGACGCTTTGCCTGCTTCCAAGGCCAGCATACAGTGATTGCTCCTGATGCACACTCTGCACTCTGCTAAGGCTTTGCATCAACTGGATATCTCTGCTGGGGCTGATGCAGCTTCAAGCCAAGCTGCTGCCATGCAGCTCCCGACCCCACTCGCCACCTTTGCAACAGGCAGCCTGAACCCCAAGCAGGATGCCGTGACACCCTAATAATGCTTTCATGAATGGGCAAATGTACACATGAAATCTGGCTGCTGACCTGCAGGGCACATTTGCAGCAGGCACCTGGAGCCCACAACGAGATGCACTAGCCGACCCTGGCTGGATGCTGCCCCTGTGTGTATTTTGCCGGGTGTACACGACCTTCATCAGCACCAGCGCAGACACAGACATGTACAAGCACCAGCGCCCGCTGCCCCTGATGGAGCTGTATGACCCCGCAGCCCCTAGGTTGGGCGTGCTGGCGCTGCTGAAGTTTGCGCTGTGGCACGTGCTGTGGACGGAGAGTGCATCGTCCTACGGTGAGCAGCCCAGCTGTGCCCTTTGAGCCAAGTGGCCGGGAGTGGTGTTGCACGTTGCTGTGTTCCCCTGCAACTGCAACAACAATGCTGTGGCATGTGCTGTAGCTGAGGGCATGCCTGCCCACATTGGAACTGAAAGCCCAGCTCAGCCTGCTGGACAGGCTGAACAGATGCGGCAGTCTGCATCAACACTGGATTGCATTCCTGTGGGAATGCTGACAGGCACTCGCTGGCTGTGGACCACCCACATGTGGCTGTGCCGCTCCTCACTGAAACAGGCCAACCAGTCTGCTGAACAGTGTTTGATTTTGTAAAGCTTGGCTTACTGGCTGTGGCTGACGCTGCTTTCCTGCTGTGCAGGCGCTTTCCAGGGGCCGGCAGCTCAGCTACGGGCAGCACTGAAACAGTCGGTTGGCAAGCTGCTGGGGCAGCTATTTGACCGCAACAGCCGCAGGCCATTTGCCCCACCAGCAGCATTCTATGCTGACAATCTGGCGCCAGAGCTGTTCCAGCAGGAGGTCCGGTCGGCGGCAGCCGTCTCAGGCGGGCTCATGGAGGCCACCCACACCCGTGTGTGGGCCATTCTCAGGTGTGCATCCTGTCAGTGCCAGGTTGCTATTCAAGTCGGTCCCGTGTCCCAATCCCCTTCTGACATCTGCTGCTGTTTGCCCCTGTAGGCATGCACCCTTCCTGATCCCCTTCAAGGAGCGCACACGTGTATTCACGACAGTTGTGCGCCGCGATCGGGAGAGCAACCGTGATGCAGGCATGGCTGCCATGATGGGCATGGGGCCCAACGTGTTTGTGACCATCAGGCGCGCTTCCCTACTACAGGCAAGCAGCTGCGGGCCTGCCTGTGTGCCATGGCAATGCCTCACATTCCCTGCATCCAGAGGCAGGTCCTGCTGCAGCCCTGTGTCAGTACCCTTCAATTGGCTGCACACTGCACTGGCCCTGCTTCTGCTGCAGCTCCACTTGGCGGTCCTCTTACTGCAGGACGGATTGACCAGGTTGTCGAGCCTGCCTGGTCTGAGTTCACTCAGACATCTGTGCCTTCGTCTAGGTGCTGCCTTGTCGCAGGCAATGTTTGACTGTTGCGCTGCAGTGACCACAGCAGCAGTGCTTGGCAGCTGGCCCCGGATTATATAGGCTCCACCAGCCCGACCTGCTTTCATTGCGAGATGCTTGCATTGCAAACCTTCAGTATCTTTGACACCAGTTGATGGTGCTGGGCCTGCTGCAGGATGGGTTCGACCAGCTCAACAAGCTTGGGCAGGACCTGAAAAGCCGCATCCGCATCCAGTTCATCAATGAGCACGGCATCGAGGAGGCAGGCGTGGATGGGGGTGGTCTGCTCAAGGACTTCATGGAGTCTCTTATCAAGGTCAGCTATAATCTCTAGTGATAGCTGGCTGCTCAGGGACCGCCTAATCCCTGGTCCAGGTTGGGCCTTCCAGAGGGTTAGGCCACAGGCATGGGCGGCCATGGGGCTGCATGTACTCCATGTACAATGTCGGCTCCATCTATGTGGCTGCTATGATTCATTTGGATTGCTAAAGCCTGGCTTTTCAGGTCCACACAAGTCAATTGAAGCTGCAAATGGCCTGCTGAAAACTTCCATAGTCAAGGCCCTGGGAAGCTCACTTTGTCTACATGGTTGTTGCCGTCCTGTCGGGCGGGGACAAAACATGTCCAGCACTCCTTTTTTAAGGTCATGCCATAAAGTGTCGCTCTGCTTTCGTCAGCCATGTTGGCTGAGCTGTATCTGAGGAACTGAGACTGATCCTCTGGTCAAGGACTGGCCTCTTGTCTTTGGAGTCTCAGCAGTCGACCACCTGGGCAGTGTGTACACAGAGACACTGGCTATGTTTCATGCCTGCTATTGCAGCAACCTCTCAGACTTGCATGTCACCATTAGCTTGAGGGCCACACAACATTTCAGGCTGCCTGATCGCTGTCTGCCATGGTGTCAGGGCCAGACACAGTGCCTCAGTCTGCCTGCCGCCCCTACAGACTGGCTTCAACCCCGACAGCGGTCTGTTCCGGGCCACAGAGGATAACCGGCTGTACCCAAACCCCTCAGCGCCACGCATGGTGCCCCATGCGCTGGAGCTGTACGAGTTCCTTGGGCGCATGCTCGGCAAAGTCCTGTATGAGGTGGGGTAGCTGCCTGCACAGGCTTCTCCTCACTGCAGCTGCATGGGTCAATGCAATCCAATTGCTTGTGGCCAGCGCCTGCCATGTAAGGGAGCCTGCCTCAAGCACAGCTTCTGCTCCTCATACCTGCCAGCAAGCAAGCACACTCTCTAAGCAATTGGTGCAGCATGGACCAAGGTGAGGGCTTCCACCTGCCGGGAAGCACCTCTTTGGAGCTGGCCCCTGTGCAGCTGCCTGCCAACTTTGCAGCACCTTTGTGTAGGGCTGCCCCTGGCGCAGCATGCATAGCATACCACTGAAGACTGTGCCTTGCCCTCACTGCAGGGCATTTTGGTGGAGCTGCCTCTGGCAGGCTTCTTCCTGAAGAAGGTTCGCACAATGCGCGCCGACGTCAACGACCTGTACACCCTGGATCCTGAGCTGTACAACAACCTCATGTTCCTGCGGGACTACAATGTGAGTAGAGCACTGGCAACCTGCATCGATATTGCGCAGCCTATGTGTGAGAAACCTGTGAAATGCCTGGCTGGGCTGTTGTCGTGCTGGATTGCACTGCCAGGCTGGGCTGCGGTGGCACAGCAAGGTTGCTTACTGAAGCCACGAGCTGCCTGCAGGGGGACTTTGGGGACCTTGCACTGTCATTCACGACAGCTGAGTCAGTACTGGATGGGAATCAAGAGGTGAGCTATGATGGTGCATTTTGCAACATGCTGAATTTGCCAGCACCGCCCAGCACCCTGTCCTTGCAGTGCATTCTCGCCTGGCTGATCACTTTGGCTGGCGCCTGTGTGCCTGCTGCTGCAGTTCTCACGGTCCTGCTGGCTGCTGTGCTGAGCTACAGGGGAAGGCACCCATGAATGGTGCAGCCCCAGCCTCAAACTGTGCAGCATCTGCATGCCCTCCCCGTGCCTGACGACATGCTGATAGCAGGGCTTCCTGGGTGCAGGTTGAACTGGTGCCTGGCGGGCGTGACCGCCCAGTCACGTCCAGCAATGTGGTGGAGTACATCCATCGCGTGGCAGATTACCGGCTCAATCAGCAGGTTCGCAGCATGTGCATCGCAGCAAGCCCGATTCGCTGCCTGCTGCGTCCACCTTCATGCAGACCGAAAGTGGCGGTATCACCATGCACTCTGTCTTCCCGCTCTGCAGATCAAGACGGCCAGCGAGGCGTTTCTGCGAGGGTTCCACGACCTGATTGAGCTGGATTGGGTGAGCAAATGCTGAGGCAGAGGAAATGCAGGTTTGCAGCAGGTGCTGCCAGTCGTCCCTGCCTGCTCCTTTGTCCTTTGAGGAAAGGATAGGAAACCAGGCGGCCGCCCCACAGCTCAAGGTGCTCAAGATAGATCCCTGACGGATGGAGCACGCACGTGCGCAGGTGGCCATGTTCAACGAGGAGGAGATGCAGATGCTGATCAGTGGCGGTGGTGAGGGCTTCAATGTCGCAGATGCGCGCAGCCATGTCAACTACGCTGGCGGCTACCATCCAGACCACCCTGTCATGCAAAACTTCTGGAAGGTGGGGGCGCAGCAGAGCGCTTTGCCGAGTGGCAGTATCCGCAGGCGTTGCACATGCACAGCCTCACCTGCCTGGGTGTCTGTGAGACTGCCGCCCATGCACCGCAGGCTGTGGAGCACCTTGAGCCTTCAGATCAGAGCAAGCTGCTCAAATTCATCACAGCCTGCAGCAGGGCGCCGCTGCTGGGCTTCAGCCACCTGCAGCCCCCGCTGTGCATTCAGATGGCTGGGAGCGTGCTGGACCCAGCTGCAACTGACCGACTGCCCACTGCTGCCACATGCATGAACCTCCTGAAGCTCCCGCCATACCGATCTGCCCACGAGATTAGGGAAAAGTTGCTGTATGCTGCCAACCATGCCACTGGCTTCGATTTGAGCTAAAGTAATGTCGGAATGCAGCCTGTCCCAATTTAATGAACTTTTCTGGCGTGAGTCTGAACATCAGTGCAAACGGGTGGATGGCGAGCAGGAGCCGGCAGGGGGCCAGAGCCTCCCAGCAGGCTGATCACATCCATGCGAAGGCTTTGAAGCAATGACTGCAATCAAGCTCACCCGTGGAACCCAGACTTCTGTTACAATGTGATCCTCTCAAGTCCCAAGGCAGCCAGCAGTTGCGACTAAAGTGAATGCACATGCTCTCGCTTTCTGCGGAGGATTGGCTTTGCTCGCTCAGGGCATGTTGCAGGCCATACCAGATCAGATTTTGGCCACACTGGCAGGCCCTTTGACGATGCCTGTTGGTGCAGGACCTCACATACGTTCATGGCTTATGCGCCCAACCATCAGGAGACGCCCGCCAGTGCGGCAGAAACTTCCACGGCACCGGGCATGCTTCAAAGCCAGGCAAGAGATCAGCACACAGAGAGGACACTGGCCTCCTTCAGATGTGATGAAAAGGCAGGTCGTAGAGCTGATGGCGCGTGCTCATGTCATCCGCAGGTCTCAGCGCCTGCGGTGCAGCTTCTGAGGCACCATGGCAACGTCACCCCTGCAGTCCGGTCTTTGGTGGATGCCATTCTTGGAGGACTTGCTGCTGGTCAGGTGAGCCATGCACAGGCAACCACGTGTCAGTTGGCATGCGCTCACGTGCCGGTGTCAGCTGACATATCTGTGGAGGCCTCCTAAGCAGGACCGAAGCTGTCCAGATCCTCAGCGCGTTTCTGCTGGCTGCCGATTGCATCATGCTGCTGAACTGCAGGAACCTGAATCAGCCCGCGAGGGACTGGGTGGCACGTACTTTTTCAAGGACGCCTCTGCTGTCCAGACAGCAATCTTTAAGCCTTGTGATGAGGAGCCGCTGGCCCCAAACAACCCCAAGGTGGTCCTTGCTTGTACACCAGCCTGACAGGTCAAGAGGCGCTTGTCAATCGAAAGCTAGTTTGCCTGATTTGCAGGGCTTTGTGGGGCGCCAGCTGGGGGATGCAGGCCTGAAGCCGACCGTGCGCGTGGGGGAGGCGGCCATGCGCGAAGTGGCGGCCTTTTTGTTGGACGACCTGCACTTTGCCCATGTTCCCCCCACCTGGCTTGTCAAGATTACCAGTCCCTGCTTCCATATCGCCAGGCCTGCCAGGAGCAAGGAGGAAGAGCTCACCGGTGGGTCAGCACAGGCTGGCCTCCCGTCAGCCAGGCATGAGGCAGTGCCGGGCGCAGTGCAGGGAGGCAGCAGCGCTGAGGCTGCTGCTGCTGCTGCTGTGTCCGCAGACAGGCCTGCCCCTCATCCCGGCCCAGCTCAGGACCTCCTCCAGCAGGAACAAGTTGACCGCAGCGCCGCTCTGGAGGGCAAGGATTCCGGCCAAGCCTCCAGCGATGTGGCCTTGGAGCTGACAGGCCGCTTGAGCTGGCCCCTGGCAGAGCTGAGCTCGGAGAGCGACAGCCTCAGCATTGGCAGCACCGCCTCTGCCCCCAGTCGGGCTGGGGCGGTCAGCTGCATCGCTGCTGCCGCGAGTCGCACTGCGGGCCCCAGCTGCCTCAGCACCTGCTGCACCGGGACTGGCCGGGGCAGCTGCAGGGGTGCTGGCAGCCAGCTGGGCTGTGTGGAGGAGCACAGCCTGCTGGACGGGGATGCAGGGGCACAGGCCAACTGCCCACCGGCTGGCAGGCAGCAGGCAGCCGCCAGCTGGAAGAGCTCAGATGCAGGCCCACGACGGTTCTGCCTCCACAGCTCGACGCCTGTGCGCAGGGGCCTGCCTCACGATGGGGCCGCCTCCTTGAAGGGCGCTGCTCCCCTGCTGGACCAGCTGTCTCTGGAGCATGTGTACAGCAGCAGGATTGCAGCGGACTGGGGGCCTGCAGAGGAAGGAGCAGTCCCTGCCTCCACCCCTGCTGAGGGCAGCAGCCAGAGCTCCCAGGGGGCGTCTAGCAGGGGGCTCAGCCGCAGCCTGGACATCGCTCGGCCGCCCAGTCAGTATGGTTTTGCGCCGGCAGAGGCCGGCGGGGAGCCCTGCGATGCTGTGATTGGGGTGCAAACTCGCGCACCGTCCCGGGGCAGGGCATCGATCCTGGGCCTCTCCCTGGGCAGCAGTAGCAGCAACAGAGCGACGGTTGCTGCTGCTGGGGCTGCCGGTGCAGTCCCTCTGGGCAGCGGCAGCAGCAGAAGAGCCCCGCCTGCTGCTTCTGGCGCCGACGCGCTGTCGAGGGACTCGCATCTTCAAAAAGAGCAGGCGCAGGGTCGCCCTGTCTCAGGTCATCTGCTGGGCCCCACCAAGCTGGGCTCGCTGCAGCAGTTTGTGCAGCACGATGGGGACACCAGCGAGATGGGCGCCAGCAGGTGGGCGGCGGGGAGGATGTCCCTTGGGCTGGATTTCAGACTGGACGCTCTTGTGCGCTGCATCCTGGTCTGCCTGCTGCTGCATCACAAGTTCAGGGCTGCAGGAGTGCATGACACCACTTGCCTGGCTGTGAACTGTGGCAGCTCTGAGGCGCTGTCATGGTGCTGTGCAGATATTCAGCGAAGGATGTGCACCGCATTGGCATCTTGGACATCAGGTAGGCTTGAAAGTCCTCCAATAGTCTTCTGCCGTGTGTGTCGCCACTCTTCAATCCATTCACCGCCCTGCAGGCTCTTCAACACGGACAGACATGCAGGTTGGTCTGAACCAGTCAGGCATGCCTCTGTGACAGGCAGGCAGTTGCACAAGCTGGTTGGCAGCCGATGGACTGGGTTGTGGGGGCAACAGCTGAGCCGCTTCCTGTAACTGGCTGACACTTGAGTGCCCTGACCATCTTCACCTGACCTGCAGGCAACATTCTTGTTCAGTTCTGCAACACAGGTGAGGCCTTCTGCAGCAGCCTGCTGGTCCGGCAGGAGCGTAATCCTGCCCACCATGCAGGTGTGCAGGCGCCGAGTCAGACAGCCGTGAGGGTCCCCCTGCTGTGCCTGCAGGCCGGGGCAGCTCAGGGGGTCTCCAGGAACGCACCTGCCGCCTGGTGCCCATCGACCACGGCTTCTGCCTGCCTGAGGCGCTGGAGCCGCCGTACCTGGAGTGGCTGCACTGGCCCCAGGTCAGCTGCTCATGTTCAGTCGTTCCTTTGATTGCTGCAGGTGGTGCAGTGTTGTCTGCAGACCACGACCCCCCTCGGCATCTGCAGGCCGCGGCCCTTTGGTCTGAGCTGCCTCACTGCCAAGAGGCTTGAGGACCTGCGCTGGCCTCAGCAGTGTGTGTCATGTGCTGCTGAGCCTGCCTGCAGGCCATGATCCCCGTTGACGCAGAGGAGCTGGCCTCAGCAGTGTGTGTCATGTGCTGCTGAGCCTGCCTGCAGGCCATGATCCCCTTTGACGCAGAGGAGCTGGCCTACGTCGAGGCGCTGGAACCCAGGGCCGACATTGATCTCCTGTGCCGCGAGCTGCCAGGGTTCCGCCTGGAGGCCCTGCGTGTGCTGGAGGTGGCCACCACCCTGCTCCAGCGCTGCGCAGCTGCAGGGCTGAACCTGGCTGAGATTGGGACCATCATCAGCCGCCCACTGGTGAGGCTGCCTGAGGTGCCTGACTGGCCTCTAGTCACACTTTTGCGGCCCACGGGCGGGGCTGACCTCTGTGGCCCCAGCCTGAGCACTGACCACCCTGTCTGCTGCAGGTGGGCATGGATGAGGAGCCCTCTGACCTGGAGCGCATGTGCATGCTGGCCCGCCAGGAGGTGGACAGCCACCAAGCCACAGGGGGATTTGCCAGGGGCTCTGGCAGCAGCGATGACAGCGACAGCAGCTGCTCTGAGGGGAGCTGCAGCGAGGACGAGACGCCTGGGTTTGGTGGCTCCCTTGCCAGCAGCAGTGGCAGCTGCCCCAACACCCAGGTGACCACTTGAGTGCTGGCGGGGCAGCAGCAGCTGCATTTGCCCAAGCAACCAAGTGGCCAGGCACAACACGTGCTGAAATTGCTTGAGTGCTGGGCTCTCATGACAGCTGCGATTACACTTGGATGTTTTGCATGCACAAGGCAGGGCAGCTGTTTGTGTGTCCGCAGCCCAGCAACCTGGCTTTTGTAAAAGGGGGATCTGCCAAACATACTGGGGGCGCACACTGGTGCTGTCAGGATGGCCTGTGGCTCACCGGGTTTGAGTTAGTGACAGTGGTGGTCGGCGGGGAGGCGTTGGAGGGCAGCAACCTGTTTTCGCGCATCTTCGGTGCTGAGCTGACGCCCACAGCTGGAGCTGCCCCTGTGGCTGCAGTCCAGCCTGCTGACCTTCTTGCTCGCCCTGCAGGCGCCGGGGGAGCCACGCACCTGCAGCAGGGGCCGGCAGGCAGCCCTGTCCGCTGGGCACCGCCTGCTGAGCAGCAGCAGCAGCAGTCTCAGCCTGGGGCACCGCAGCGACATCTTTGAGGGCAGCTCGCTGGGCCTCAACAGCAGCCTGGTGGCCACGCCCAGTGGGAGGATGAGCGCCCTCACAGGTGCCTGACGGGTTGCTGCAATGCTGAAAGACGGTGATGTGCATGCCCACAGACATGGGAGGTGAGGGACTGCTGGCAGCGGGCGGTCTGCCTGAGATGCACCTTGTCAGAGGTCACTCATGGTGGGCGGAGAGAGATCCTCAGAGGCTGCAGTGGATGCTGCAGCTGCTGTGCTGTTGGCAACTTACTGGGATGCCACACATTGCCCGCTCCTGCTCCGCGCTGCCTGTGCATTGCATGTGTGCGCGGCTGGGCTTGCTCGGCTACAAAGTCGAGGCAGCAGCAGAGATGCGGCGTGCCTGGGACCCCTGCCAGGGGCTCCCTCTCTCAGGGGATGGCTGACCCAGACATGTCATGCTTTGCACTTCTGAACCCTGAAACCTCATGTGTGCTGCAGGCCAGAAGAGTGAAGAACTTGTGTTCCAGCTGGAGGACACCCGCACTGTGCCCATCTCGCCGCTGCAGCCACGCCTGGGGGCGACCTGCCCGCCTGTGCCCCCCGCAAAGCTGCTGCAGGCCCTGGGAGCAGGGACAGCCACCCACCGCCTGGCGCAAGCCTGTGAGTGTTAGCCGTGAGGCCCTGCCTGTAGGTGCTTGCTGATTGTTGAAGGTGAGTCCTCGGTGCAGCGACAGGTGCCCACTGCCCAGCGCAAGCCTGGGCAGTGCTCTGCTTAAGCCCAGCTTGCTGGTGTTGGTGGGACAGCAACCTGTGCCTGTAGCACAAGCCTCTGGCTGTGTGCTGCAGGGCTGGCTGCACTCAGATCTGGCCTGCTGCAGGCAGTCAGACCTTTTTTGAATCCCGCAGGGATGCCATTGTTATCGTGACATATATGTTGATGTTTGTGATATGATTCTTTCCTTGGAGAGTGCTGGCCCCTGTCAACATTCTCATGGAGAGGTAGGATCCCAAGAAATACCCTGTGCACTGCAGCATGCGCTGCCCCACCTCGCTCCCCCGAGCCTGCCAACCTGGCCGAGCGACACCGGCAGCTGGGGCAGTCCATGTTGAGGGTGCGGGGTGGGGACGGCCCGGCGGGGGGCATGGCTGCCTCGCTGGACCCCACAGGCTTCATGGGGAGGGGCCCGGCCCGCCAGCGCCAGCGCCACAGGCGCCCCCGCGGGCAGCAGGGCTTCCCCCGCACCCCCAAGCAGATAGCAAAGGTATGCATGCATCGTACAGCTGCATGAACACAGCTGCACACAAGGTGTAATGAGACTGTTGGCCAAAGCAATCTGCTTCCTGGCCACACTCCATGTGCCATGTCAATATGCTGCACTTGGCAGTGTGGGTGACTGGTCAGCAGCAGACTAGCTGCTTGCAGAGCTGACCTTTCCCCTTGGCTGCCTGCAGGCCTATCCCCCACCTGTGCAACCTGACGCAGCAAACCCAGTGTTCAGCAACATGACCGCGGAGCAGTGGGAGTTCTTTCTCGAGCTCCTCTTGGAACAGGTAGCTGCTGCACTGTCAGGTGCCTGCTGCTGATTACCTGCCAGCCTACCTTCAGCACCCCCAGTCTGGGCACCCATATGCGTTATGGCAGAGCCTCACGTGCCCTGTTGGCAATGAGGAAAGGCCGACTGCCGGACTACTCTGCCTCTTGTGCCCAACATGAATCCTCTCCCCTGCAGGTGCATGAAGGCCTGCAGGACGGCCGCTGGAAGCAGGAGGTGCAAAAGGGCAGAGGCGTGCATGCCATGCAGAATATGGGTGTTTCGTGCCCCCGCTTCTGAGCTGCTGCCCCTGCAGCCCTCCATCTATCTAACATGTTAAGTCGAAAGACATCCACCTTTCTATGAAGCGATGTCCCCTCCTTGTGTTTGATCCCATGCTATGCCGTTTGGGTTTGATGTGATCATGCAAGTGCTGTCACCTGCACGCCGAGCTGCTGGCCCAACATCATCACTGTCATTTTGTTGTTAGAGTGATTTCACTAAATACTGTGCTGCACAATACAGCGAGTTTGCACAACATGTATCAAAAGGATGGCCACTGATCTGTGTTGTACGTGCCCATATCTGCCCAGACCCAAGTCAGCTGGCTCATGAACGCCTTTCTTTCTGATGAAGAAGCTTTGCGATGCCTTCAAGAGGGGTAATCTACAGCAATCAGGTAGAAACAGACAGTGCACCTTGCGGTCAGGCGACTGAGAAAATTCCAGTGAGATTAAGTGAGGTCCTCCTCTTCAATGTCGTCACCGCCACCATGAGTGGCAAGCCTTTTCTTGACGCGCAGCAGCAGGCTTGTGCGCCAGGGCTCCAGGCGCTGGATGCTGTCAAACTCAGCAATGGCGTCTGTGAATGCTTGCTCGTCTCCCTGCTCGAAGGCATCAGCAAGACCCTGCAGGTCATAGAGGTGCAGCTGTCAGCCTCAGCTTGTATATCACTGGCAGGCCTGCTCAGGGAGCATTCCTGCTGTGCTGCCTCTGGCAGACCCAGCATGCATCGCAAACACCTTGTCATGACAAGAGCACCAAACAGAGAACAAGCAGCCTCCACTCCCCGCTCAACTCTTAGGAAGTGGAGTGAAGTATGCTTGCCGACAAGAGCCTCACCTTGAGCAAGCTGTGCTCCCTGCTGCCACCAAAATTGAGGTCAATATCCTCATACCGCTCCACCATGCTGCTGATGGGCTCCATCTTGCCAGCTGCAGGGAGGAAGGAACACATGTTGAGCAGACAGCCAAGTACAGTTGCAGCAGGAGCTGCGGGTGGACTCCGTTGCCCCAGCTGCAGGGGCCTTGGAGACTGGAGCAGCAGTTGTGAGCTGCCTTCATTTGCACCGCAGTGCCCCTCGCATCCTGCCAGGCGAGTCTGCAGTCTGCTTAAACAGACAAATACCACGCAGGAGTAAGAGGTCCAGATGTGATGGGGGCAGCGACGCAGTGTAAGCTTGAGTGCAACAGGCTGGCCGATGCCCCAGGCCGCTCCAACCGGGACGCCCGCTGCAAAAGGATCCGCCACGTCGGCGCATGCCTGCACGCAGCGCCCGTGAGCACTCACTACACAGTTGGCAGATGCCAGCATTCAGCAGGTAGCCCTTGGCGCTGTACTTGAGGAGGTTGTTGTCGACGGCAGCCTTTGCAGCTGCCTCAAAGGCCTCAATGGCCGGCGGATACCGCTCCAGTTCTGCGCTGATGTGTGCAGCCTGCAGGAGTGAAACAGGAGATGTCATTGCTACTCAGCAGCATCAAAGTTGCAATGCTCTTTGTGCAGAGCATTGAACGTGGCGCTGCCAGCACACTTGTGACAAGCGGCAGCTGGCAGGGTGGACATCTAAGGGTTTGCTTGGCAATGATCTGAAGCCATGCAGCAGATGATCCTAGTAGAGTGCTTGAGAAGGCAGAGTGTAAAAAACAGAAGTCCTGCTGATGCTGTTCAGGCGACATGCCCGATGACAGGCAGACACCCGTGCTGCCCACGTCGAGGCAGTACTTGGTCTGCTAGAGCCCCCCTGCGCGATGCCCGAGTGCAGCAAGGGACTGCACCCCTGCCTGACCTATGCAAACCTGCCCTTGGCCCGCTCAAAGATCTGCAGCCGCCACGTGGAAAGCCCAGATGCTGCAGCTCTCTGCCCCACCTTGAGCCGGCACTTGGTGCCCTCCGAGGTCTGGTGGTCGGACTCAAACAGCTCAGCTGCCTGGTCCCAGAACACGACGGCCTCATCCCGCGACCCCTGCTTCTCCTGGGTCTCTGCCACCTCCTTCAGGTTGCGGGCAGCCATGCCGATGCGCCCCATCTCAGTGTAGAACTCGATGGCCTGCAGGGGGGCACAGGGCTGGGTCACAAGTCTGTTCCGGGTGAATGGGACTGGCTGCGGGCTGCACCTCAGCCAGGTCCAGGGCAGAGCTTGAGGGCCTGCAGGGGTGGGGATCAGGCAGTGACCTGCAAGCCACGCAGAGCCATGCCAACGGATCTTGGTCGAATGATGCAGAGGTTGCAAGTGCTCCACAGGGCTCGCTGCAGCTCTCTGGCTCAGGTGCTGCGCCGGCCGCCTTCTGGCAGCGCCTGTGGTGGGAGATCTCTGAGCTGAAAGCCTAGCTTCAAAGGCATGCTGGGAGATGAGTGATTGGAGCTGACAAACACGCCTGCCAGAGGCCCAGAATGCGGCGCTAACGGTTCCCGGCAGGCACAGGTGGCGCCGCAGCTGCAGCAGAGTGCAGTGAGCAGAGCTGCAGATGATCTAGTCTGCTGGGAGAGGCATGCTGCTTGCCTTGTGCAGTGCCCGCATGGCTTGTCCCTTGTCGACCTTGCCGTAAGCCTTGCCAGCCTCCACATAGGCTGAGGCAGCCTCGTGCTTGCTGTCGAGCTTGAGGTGCACCTGCAGCAGCGCTGCACATCTTGGGTGGCCATGCCTTGAGAAGGCAATCTGACTGGCGCTGGGCAACTGGCAGCTTGCACATTGAGGAAGCTCTTCTTGTTGAAGCAGCAATTCAGTAGGGCAACCTCACTCATGCCAGCCTGCAGAGGTGGCCTGCTACCTTGGCAGCGCACTGCACTGGGCAGCAGCTGCACACCACAGCAGCAGTTGCTGACCATGTACTGTCACAGCTCACCTTCACGCACAACATGGTCGCTTGAGCAGCACCTCACCTCGGCCAGACAGTGAACGCTCTTCTTCTGCCGCCATGCAGCTCTTGACAGCGCACAAGCCCTGAGAGGCACCTGTCCCAGTGACCTGCTGGCACCCATCCAGGGAGAGCTCTTCTCACACCAGCAGCACCTCACCTCGGCCAGCCTCCCAAAGGTGTCCCCTGCTGCCATGAAGTTCTTTGCCAGCTTGTACTGGTTGCCAGCCTTCTCCAGCAGCTCTGCGGCATCCTCATACTTGATGCCCAGGCCGAGGAAGTTGGGCTTCAGCTTCTTGTCTGCCTTTGCGACCAAGTCAGCAGCCTTCCTGTCATAATCACCCATGCTTGATGGGGCCAAGCCTGTTGGCTTTACAGGCTGCCTGCAGCACCATGAGAAGTATTCCCTGAAGGCGGAGCTGCACTGTTGGGAAGCCAGCAGGCAGGGCAGCGGTGCCTGTGCCGTATGACTTTGAGGTGATGGCTTCCCAGCTGAGGATTCATGTCAGTCTGTTTGCCAATCGCCAGCACACAAGGCAGGCTTCAACACAGCTGAAGGTATCCAACTGCCTGAAGCACATAACGATGCAGACTCCTCGCAATGGAACACATCTACAGAGCGCTCACCCAGCTGGCGGGCAAGGCCTGGCTGTCCTGGCCTTGCTGAGATTTATTCAATCTGTGCTTTGTGTGGACGACTCCAATCAAGTTGGGGAACGGGCCAAACCTTCTCAATGGTGCTCTCCAGGCAGGAAAAGAAGCCAAAGTAGTCGTCAATGCAATCAAGAACCTTGCATTCATTCCAAAAGCATCATGCAGTCTGGTGTGGCAATGCCAGGCAATGTATTACCTTGGCAATGCTTCCAGAGCACTCATAGAAGATCTTCACCCACACCTCATTACCAATTGGTGCATGTGTGGATGGGTCCACATGCAGGCACCATGGCCAGATGCCGCCGCAGCAGATCAGCACAGCATGCATGTAAAGCGGCGCCAAGGCAGCAGGTGCAGGCCAGGCCGCAAGAATCAGCAACAAAGTCCAGCTCTGTTGAGCAGATGCTGGACGTGAGTCTGCCTAGAGCGAGTCAGCCTGGGCTGCAGGACCAGGGGCCCTGATGCTGTTCTGACTTCCATGCCATGCTGCTCGCAGACTGTGCCTGGTGGCAGGGCCTATAGCAACCTGCAGAAGGCTGATGCGGCCTGGCGCCAGCTCTGCGAGGCGCCTCACACACCTGCCATGCCGCCCAAGCAGGTCATCAGGGAGGTGCCATCGCTCAGGCCCCACAAGGCAGGAGTACAAAACTTTGACGTCGTTGTTCTGGGCGGCACCCTTGGCATTTTCCAGGCCGCGGCGCTGGCGCTCCGGGGGGTGGGTTCCACCGTGTTGACTGGTGTTGCTTGAGCAGATCTGTGGTGCAGCTGGCAGCCTGTCGGCTCGACTTCTGCAGCACTTGAGCTGGGCAGCGTCACGCCGCTATCCCGAGCCTTGGCCTGACAAAGTGCTGCCTGAACTTGTGCACTCCTGCCTCCGTGCAGGTGCAGGTGGCTGTTGTTGAAAGAAACAAGTTGGTCGGGCGCGAGCAGGAGTGGAACATTGGACGCAAGGAAATGAAGGTGAGTGCACTGGCTGCAGCTGGCTGTGGCTGCACGTAGACGAGGCTGTGACTGAAGCTGGCAGGCATGGCCGCTGCAGATTAGTGCCCCTCCGGACACAAAGATGTGCAGCCTGCAGGTCATCTGCCCACAGCAAGTGATGCCGGACTGGTGCCTTGCCGGCCTGCAGTGCCGCCCTGCAGGTGTTTGCAGAGCTATGCCCCCATGCCGTGCTGCTCCGCAGGTGTTTGTAGAGCTGGGCCTCATCACTGCAGCAGAAATGGAGGAGGCGATTGTGTCTGAGTTCAATCCCGTCAGGTGGGGATTCATGTCATGCTGCAGGGCGGAGGTGCCTGCAGCAGTCAGTGGGGCACAGGCCGGGCTGCTCCCAGCTCTGCAGGAAAGCTGCTCCTTTGTGCAGGGTGGCGCTGCATGGCAGTGCAGAGATTGTCACGACCGATGTGCTGAATTGTGGAGTGTACCCAGTGCGCCTGCTGGAGAGCGTGAAGCAGCGTTTCTTGGGAGCTGGCGGGTGAGCTTCTGTTCTGCTGGCACTGCATTGGTGCAATGAAAGAGGCTTTTGAGGGCAATGGGCACCCATCATGACCCTGTGACTCTGCCCATCCTCACAGCAATCTCAGTGAATACTGCGGCGTCTGCAGCGTGGTGAGGCACCATTCATCCTGTCATGCAGCTCTCTGCTGGAGGGTCTCGGCTTCCAGGAAGCCACCGTTCATCCTGATGGGGTGGCGCTGCAGCTTGCCAAAGCGCAGCAGCCCAACACAGCTGCAGGTGGCGCTGGGGGAGAGGGCTCAGAGCTCCGCGTGGCCACACAGCAGCCAAGCAGCCAGGCACAGCTGAGAGCCTGCCGCAACCAGGTTGGTCTGCTTGGCGGCTGAGCGCATAGCCTGCCTGTGCCTGTGCAGACTGCGTGCGCTGCTGCTGTCTGGTATGGCTTGTCAGTACGCGTGCGCCTCCTGTGACTGCTGACTTGCCTGTGCAGGTCACCTTGCACGCTCGGCTGATGATTGATGCCATGGGCAGCTTCAGCCCCATAGCTGCCCAGGCACGCGGGGGCGTCAAGCCGGACAGCGTGGTGCTCATGGTGGGCAGCTGCAGCCAAGGCCTGCCCCCCTGCAGCACCGCAGACCTGCTCTACTCCTTCACACCCATTGACATGTGAGCCCCTCCTGCCACCAGACCTGCTGCGCAACCACCTGTGGCCAGCATGGGACTTTGATGCTGCTCATGCACGTCATGCTGCTTGACGCGCGCATGTCAGCAGCGCTGAGGATGTAGCATGCTGCACAACTCGGGCGATGGGGCTGCACCTCTCTGGTGCCCCCAGATGAACCCAGGCTTGCACCAGGCACAATGTTGAGGAAGACTGCTGACCCTGTAGAGTCGCGGCTGCTGCAGGCAGCGGAAAGTGCAATGGTTTTGGGAGGTGTTCCCTGCACGGGATGGCCTCACAACCTACATGTTCAGCTATGTGGACCCTGCCAAAGGCAAGCCTCCTGGGCCCTGCTGCGCCAGGACCCTCTGCAGCAGCCTGGCCGTGCAGGGCAGCATGCCCCCCGCCTGTCCATCCTGCATGCCGGCAGATGCTGTGAAGTGTGGCGGCAAGGCTGCGCTGTCCTGACTGCAGGCAGGCTGTCCCTCGAGGAGGCCTACTCAGAGTACCTGCGCCTGCTGCCCCAGTACAGGGGGTGCAGGGACTTGGCAGGCGTCCAGCTGCAGCGTGCCTTCTTTGGGTTCGTGCCCAAGTGAGCTGCATCCTGCAGGACCAGAAGCATGGAAGCCTTGAGGCCCGCTGTAGGCCCCTTGATGGGAGGGTGGGCACTGTTCTGAAGGGCTGAGGAGGTGCCCTGCTGCCTGCAGCTGGGTTGACAGCCCACTGGAGCCCTGCACCTCGCGCCTGCTGCACATTGGAGACTCTGCCGGCAACCGCTCTGCGCTGAGCTTTGCAGGTGGGCTGCCCTTTAAGCAGAGGCATGCTCCATGTCTTTGTGGCTGCTGCCCTTGCATGCTGGACACCGCAGGCAGGGCTCCTATGTGGCAGCAGACCTCCAGGGCTAAGCATGCAAGCAGCTGCTGCTGTCATGATTCCTGAGATTGATGACACTTTTGCCTGCTGCTAAGTGTCACGGTGGGGAGCTGCTTTGCTGCAGGCTTTGGAGCCATTGCACGGCACCTGCGCAGGCTGACAGAGTCTGTGACAACTGCACTAGAGCTTGACGACCTTGGGCGCCACAGCATGGCTCTGCTGCAGCCACACAGCCCAGCCATATCTATCACCGCTGCCATGCAACAGACCATGGGGACCCGTGCATGTGAGTGGCCCTGGCAGCCTGCTTGCAGTGATTACCTTGCATCTGTGCTGAGTGAAACCCATGCTCTGCCTCCTCACAAGAAATCACTCCGTGAAATGTCCTTGCAGCCCAGCTTGAGTTATGGCCGCCCCGCTGGTTGCAGCAGGACCTGACTCAGGCATTGGCTTTGGTCTGATACAGGGCAGAATTTTGACAAGGTAGACCCATCGCTCATCAACGACTACATCGGAGGCAGCTTCAATGAGATGCAGCAGATGGGGGAGGAGGTGTTCAAGCCCTTCATGCAGGATGTCATGCAGGCTGGCTCACTCGCTCGCGTCGTCGTCAACCAGATGTTAAAATCACCTGGCACAGTGAGTTATCAAAGGGTGTCCTGCTGACTTACACGCCTTCATTGATCAGCTGAGCAGCAAGTGTCTCGCGCCAGTGACAGGGGTGCACAGAATTGTACAGAGCTGATGTCCCCATGCGGTGTGAAGCATCAAGAGGATGTAGCTTGGTGCTGGAGCCTGACTGGTGCAACTGCTGCCTGGCCCTGAGCATCTCCCACTTTGATGCATCAGTACTCAGGCTAGACCATCTGACTACAGAGCAACAGAGCCACATACCCTTCAGTGGTGTTCATGCTCTGCATTGCAGATAATCAGAATCACCCTCTTTATGAACAGTCCAGCAGCGTCCAGCCTTCTGGGACGAAGTTTTGCTGGCATCATCACATACAACATGCTCTACAGCGTAGCAAATGCCTGGCGGCCAGCAGTTGAGCTGCTGCTAGAAAGAAACCCCAGGTCCTTGTGGCGCTTCCACAGGACACTTGAGAAGTGGGAGTATGGCTCAGCGCGAGACTACAAGCCTTAACATTTGAACTATTCACCTTGGGGCTCAGAGCGTGCCCTCATCGCCAGTGTGCCCCCTATCCTCAGACATGTAAACCATTTTGCAGCTGATTCATGAACCGCATGCTTACCACATTTGCAGCGTTGGCACTCAGGAGAGCACTTACTTACGCATCGCCCTGAATTGAATGAACCGATAGCCTGACTGTCTGTAGAGTTTCATCAATCAGTTCATTCTCCTGTGTCTGATATTCAAGCCTTACTTGAATCCTATAGTAGCCAGGGGCTTGCTCTCAAAGTGTCGTATCTTGTCCTCTGCTCTTCTATACAGTTCTGCAGCACCTGCTTCTGACCAATGCGGTACTGTAGTGCAAGCCCAGCCCTGCTGTGCTGAGCTGGGGCAGCCTTGCGCAACAAATCCAAATCCTGTCCAAGAGTGGTTGGCTTGCTGTTCAACTCTGTGCTGCAGGCATCCAGCAGCACCTGCGAGACATGCAGGAAAACAGGTTCAGCCGTGGCACACGAGCTTGCCGGTGTCCAGGGCTTGCATGCCCAGCCCTCTGCCCTCCAACTCCTGGGCAAGCAAGCCTCACCTGCGCAACTTTTTGCTCCAGGCTGCTGAATCTGGCAGTCCTGAAGAAGCCAGCCACACTGGGAAGGTCAAAACTCTGCACTGCCTCCCACAGCCACCGCTTGGGCTTGAAGGCTGCAGCCTCCTCCATCTGCTCCTCTGTGGCATACTGCATCCTCAGACCCTGAATGGCCTCCACGTCTATGCCCTCCATCTTGAGCTCCACCTGCAGCAGGGGCCAGCTCAGGCGTGGAGTGTGCAGAAACCCGCCTGCCTGGAGCTGAGGTGCTTTGCCCACAGTTCTGCATGAGACCAGGGTTCTTCATGCGCCCTGGTGTCATGTGCTGGCAGCTGCCAACCAGTACATGCTGCCCGGCTTGTGCTGTCTGCCACTGGTGTCAGCAGCTCTTGCACGGCAGGTTTTGTGACATGGGGGTACAGCAGCGGCTGTGCTTTGCAGCCTGGGGGGAAGGGAGGGGGAGGCAAGGTGACGTGAGAGGCACCACACTCTTGTGGCGGGTGTGATGTGTGATCAGCACAAATTGCTGCACTGTCTTCCCTGCAGTCCTGCTGGCTTCCAATCCACTGACTTACCTCTGCATCAAGGAGGTGGAGGATCACAGTCTCCTCAGGCGAGGCAGGAATGGTAAAGCCATATAATTGTAGAAACATCTGGTTGCTGAGCGATCCATAGGATATATGGACCTGCAAACAGCAGAGGCTGTGTATGCTTCAGGCAACATTGCCGGAAGGTGCAGGCCCCTGTCCCACACCAGTCACTTGCAGAGTGCAGCTGGCAATCGGTGAGGTGACACCCCACAATCTGCAGTCACCTCTGAGCCGGCTTTGATGCCGTCTGCGCCAGCCACAAACTTGATAGCATTTGTAAATGGTGCTGCTCTGATTTCGGTCTGCAGACAGACAGGCGGCACCTGAGAGCGCGGGTTGGCACTGGTCAATGCATGCAGGCTGAGGGCCCTCAGCTACCACTGTTGCTCTGCGGCAGTGCATGGGCATCAAAGTGTCACACAGGCCACGGAAGACTTCAGGGCCAGAAGCTGCATGCAGACCTGCCAGCAGTGGAGGTTCAAGGGCACAGGGCACATGCTGGACACGGCCTGCAAGTGACCTGCCTGGACGTACAGCTCGTGGTTCAACGCGTCGGACAGGGGCGCGAAAGCCAGAGCCTGGCTGGCCTGCAGGCGCTGTTGCACCAGGCTCCATCCCATGGTCAGCACCAGAAGGACGCGGCACACATCATGCGCTCGGCGGCTGTGCTTCCAGGACTGCTGGACCAGGGGGATGCGCAGCACAATGATCAGTGGGAAGAGGCAGGCGCCTATAGCCCAGGGGTTGAGGCCCAGGGGTCCTGCAGAAACAGAGCTGCTCGTTGCTAAGTCGTGCTGGCATGCAAGGTGCGCCTGTCTGCAGGTATGTCGGTTTGCCCACCCCAGGCTTAGGCCCCAGGGTCCCTGAACACAAGGCAGTGTAGCATCTTTTGGTGTGGTTCGAACCCCAGTCATGCAAGCCCTTGAGTGCCACTGAGCATAGCACTGCAACGTAACGATACAAGGGAGCTGGGGACAGGGCTGAGCAGCAGGATGCCAGCGTCGGTGCCAGCTGAGCTCTTACTGTGCATCAAACACTGCTTGCAGTGTCTTGCAGCCAGGCAGCAGGGGACATTGATGGTGCATGCGCAGCCCCACCTGCACGAGGCGGCAGCCTAAAGGCCCGGCTCAAGCGCTGACATGTGGCCCAGACAAACTGGTCCAGGGTTATGCCATACTTCTGCACGATGGGCTCATCCTGGATGATCTGGTACGCCTGTTCCAGGGTGGTCTTCTGCTGCACTGCCTGCGTTGTGAGGGTAGTGCAGCTCAGGTCTGGCTGTTGCACCGCCTGGACAGGCAGGGCTCAGAACAGATAAGGCAGGTGCACCATTTGGTCCGCATGCTGCACCCACTGCTCACAGCAGGCAAGTACAGAGGCAGTCAAGATCTAAGGCTTATAAGAGGCAGCAGCATAGCAGAGTGGACGCACGTTCACCAAGTGCGGTGTTGCCCCTGCATGCAGCACATTGCGTGCATGCATGCATGCATGAAGGGCTACAGCCTGACACTGGGGGACACAATCCCGAACCATGTCAGCAGTGCTGCTGGACAAGCCCTCAGCATAGAGTCTGCTGGGGACAGCCTTCGATTGTGGCTGCTCACTCACCTCAGACGCCAGTGTGGCGTCCTGCAGCGCTGTCAGTTCGCTGGTGCTCCACCTGACCAGCAGGTTGTGGTGGCGGGGCAGGTGCTGGACATAGGCGTGCCAGCGAGAGTCGGTGCCCTTCAGCATCTCACTCAGCAGCAGGAATGGCAGCTGTCCAGGCCTGCAGGACGGGCAGCCAAGTGCATACTTTGCCCTGCTGCAGCAGAGGGTTCGCAGCTATAAGCAGCTGGTGATCCTGACGACGGCCCTCCCATGATTTGCAGTGATGCCTGTCGTGCATGCCATGTTGGAAGCCAGCTGCTTGAGAAAATTACCTGGCCTCATCTGGGCTCACGAGAACTTGCAAGCAGCAGCTGCTGGCATGCACCAGCTCCTCACATTTATTACTTGCCATTAGGGAGGCAGATGCAGCATCGCGGAGTCATGCAGCCCACTCAGGGGCACTGCAGGACTCACAGGTCAATATAGTGTGCGCCTCCCATGAGGCGCCAGACCCTGTTGCTTACCAGGTGCGGCACCGCGTTGGGGGTGGACTCACCCTCCACCACCTGCAGGCCATCACAGCATCACTGTGCATGCTGCCCTCTGCCTGTGTCAGCAGTGGCAGCACAAACAATCTGGGGCAGAAGAGCAGCCTTCAGGCATGAGGTTCTGCAGCTGCACCTGCTGCCAATGACGATGCTGGCAGCTGGCTGGATGATGAGGCCAGGCTGCAAGCCAGCGCTTCCCCGGGCCTGTCCCAGCCCAGCAACAGGGTGCCAGGCGTCCCTCATCAGTTCCATGCTGCCACTTGCAGCCACTCCCACCTGCAGGTACAGCTGCCTGGGGACGCTGAGGAAGACCTCCTTGGCGCCTATGTCGTGCAGGGCCCACACCCCGTGCCCCCTCCCTGAGGCAGCAGGCACCAGCTTGGGCAGCTGGGCCCCCTGCAAGCAAGCCCAGTCAACGACAGGGCCCAGGGTGTTCTCTGAGCTGTGCAGAGGGTAGATGCTGGCTGGGCTGTCCAGCTGAAGCTGGACCGCTGCTGTCTGGGCCAGGGAGGGGAGGACAGCGCTGCTGTCTGAGCAGCCGATGGGCGAGCCTGCAGGGGATGGTGCGGCCACATGCAGCGCCTCCTCGTGGAGCGAGAATGGCAGGGAGCGTCAGTGTTGCGGGCACGCAGAACCCAGAGATCTGTGGACTCCGGGGCCCACCTTGAAGCCGCAGGTCCACTGTGCCGTGGTCAGCTTGGTGTGGAGGGCCTATCAGAAACAAGGCAGTCTCATCGCTGCTGTGCTGCACACTGTGCTCTGAAGTGTGGACTGGGCCGACCTCACAGCGCGTGCTGTTGGCAGTCCGGGTGAGCAGCCCCCATTCAGATGAGACACCCCAGGCCGCATGGAACGGGGTGTCATGCGCCTTGAGCGCCACCCTGTAGGTGCAAAACCCAGACAGGCGCATGACGCGTACTGTGGCCTGCTGCAGCTGCAGCCGCCCGCTGGCAAGAGGAATGGCCGGGGCAGAGGACCAGTCAACTGCTGATGCACTCCGGGTGCAATCAAGCAGCCCCAAGAAGGCCAACAGCCAGAGCACAGCCGCCATGCCCGCTGCTTTGATCAAAACGATGTTAGTCAACCACTGCTGGGTCACATGACCGGAGATGCCAGCCAAAGCATCTTTCACACTGGTGAGCAGCTTATGGCACTGCTCTGTCACACATTTGGATTGGAGGTTCGTTCTGGATGGGCTGGCGAATGGCTCTCTCTCATTTTTGACCTATCTGCTCCTTCTTGGCTAGTCAAATCCCAACCGTCCCCCAGATCATGAGGAGACCTTCTCCAATAGTCGGAGCAGCTGCAGCATCTGCTGCAGCCCTATCATTCGTGCTTGTCAGGTGACAAGCTTTGCATGATTGAATCATGTGCTGCCCAATGCATCTGCTGGGGTGAGCAGCATACCCTGTTTTGGCTAGGTCCCACTGCGTGAGACTCCATTGCTTCTTCAGGCGCAATCAGGCGCCTGGACCTGTCAGACAGCTGCTGCATGGCGGCAACATGCGCCTGTTGAGTGGAAGGGATCGCCAGGCAGCACTCCAGCTGATTCAGCGTCATGGCTGCAGCTACGTTTTCCAGGACTGGCCACACGCTGGCACCAGAGACGGGGAGAAGAAGAAGCTCATGCAAACAGTGCGGGCATACAATGCCCACTCAGCCTCTGTGCAGGACGTTGAGCAGGCGAGGCTAGGTGGGTGTATCCATCGCACACAGCACCTGAAGTCAGTGCTGCTGCTGCTTAGTGGAGATGAGCCCCTCTCATGAGCTCTTTGAGGCCTATTCAGCAGCACGTTGATGTGTGCATTGGCCTTGAATAGCTCATGAGAGGCGCTTAGGTGTGCATAAGGTAGGCCACAAGTTTACAACAAATCCCTGCTGTTCAGTGCCAGAGTCAGGCCTGCACGTTGTGCTCGCCTGCCATTGCAGAGGTGCTGGACCCTCCCAGGCCTGAGCAGCGCCCGCACAAGGTGGAGCCGCCGCCGAGGGTGAATGCCGCCCCGCGGGACGACCCCTACTACTGGCTGAGGGACGATGAGCGCAAGGACCCTGCCATCATTGAGCACCTTAAGGTTTGACACGCACGCCTTCTTGACAGGCTCCTGAGGGGACAGCAAAGCAAGCCCGGGGCTTTGTACAGATGACAATAGCTCCTGCATGTGTCATAACGAGCATGGGCATGTCAGGCGCTCGAGGCTAAATCGCTCTCAAGACTGCCTGCAGCGCAACTTCCGGGCTGCTGCTGAGAGCCTGTCGTGCTGCGGTGTTCACTGCCTGCGTGTGGCCCTGCAGGCTGAGACTGCCTACACCAAGTCAGTGCTGCGGGACACGGAGGACCTGCAGGAGCAGCTGTACAAAGAGATGCGTGGCCGCATCCAGGAGGCTGACCAGGGGGTGCCCCAGAGGTGGGTGCCTGCCAGCCTGGCCCAGTAAGGTGCCGGCAGCCTTGAAGCGTGCCTGCCAGGCCAAGCCGCCGCCAGCCAGCCTTCTGAGACAAGTGCTCACCTGTGAGCTGTGCATGCAGCTGCAACTGCACACAGCTGAGGTGTCGAACCCGCTGGCCTGTGCACAGAGGGTCAGGGGCCCTGGACCTGCAAGGAGCTCGAGCCGCCTGCTCCTCACAGGGGCGGCTCTGGGCAACATCCCATCTGCAGAGCTTTGAGCTGTCCTGCCTGCAAGGGGCTTGAGCCGCCAGCTCTTCACCGTCTCCACGCGCAGAGCATTGAGCTGTGCTGCCTGCAGGGATGGGCCCTACATGTACTACAGCAGGACGGAGGATGGCAAGCAGTATCGCGTGCACTGCCGGCGGCGGCTGGCAGATGGGGCAGGGCTCCCCTCTGGTGGGCGCGCAAGCTGATTGGACAGGCGGCAGACGCTGCAAGGCCAGACCCAGCCTGTGGCTGTGCCAGCCCCTTTAATCAACGAACTGTGCCGTCATGCCAGCTTGGGGTCACCATGCAGCAGTTCCCGCAAGCTGACCACATGCGCAGTCAAACCCTGCATGGCTTCGTTCCTGGCCTGCAGATGAGGCTGCTCTCTGCTGGCAAGGCTCTGGAGCGTGGCGCACTGTTTGCAGCATGAAGTGACCCCACATGCGGCCTCCCCGACGGTTTGGCTGCCCACCCTGCAGAGAAGGATGTGCTAGACACCAGCCAGCCTGAGGAGGTCCTGCTGGATGAGAACAAGGAGGCGGAGGAGCACGAGTTCTACATGGTGAGGCACTGCATCAGAGCAGTCATGGCCTGCTTGGCTCTGCCACCTCCTGTGCTGTGGCTCAGAAGTCGCAGTTGCGGTCTGTGGCTGAGCCTCCTGCTGTGCCCTGGGCCTGAGACTTGCACTCGCGGCCTGCCTGCTCTGCCCACCTGCTGCGGCGTGGCCTGACACCTGCCGTGGCTGGTGCGCTGTGCCTCACACAGCAGCTGAGCTCCTTCTGGCTGCTGCAGGTCAGAGGTGCATCAGTCTCCCCAGACCACAAGCTCTATGCCTTTGGGGTGGACACGGAAGGTAGGGTGGCCAGCAGCCCTGCTGCCAGGCCCACTCAGGCTGTCTGAATGCCATCCAACTCTCTGCACTGCTGGGCCATGAGCATGCTGCCAGCATCACACTCAGGCTGTCTGGGTGTCAGCGTCTGCTTCCAGCCCCGCTGAGCGTCAAGCGGCAGCTCGATGGACTGGTCTGCAGGTGGTGAGAAGTTTACACTGCATGTGCGCGATCTGGCCACCCACAAGGAGCTGCTCAAAGAGCCTATCAAGGAGACAGCAGGTCAGCCTGCCCACCACTGCACTCTTTAAGCCTGTGCAGCACTGCTGGCACACCACCTCCAGGCTGCATAAGACTGCCTTGCACAGCGCTCCAAGCCCTTTTGTCTTTTCAGATCAAGCCTGTGCCGACCTGCCTGCCACGCCGTGCCCAGGACGTGCAGCCTCAGCGCATATTCCTCTGTGCAGGAAACCTGGCCTGGGCCAATGACAACCAGCACCTGTTTTACACTGTGAAAGACAAGCTGGACAGGCCCTACATGGTGAGTCTGCCATGCGCACGGCCACTGTCATGTTACCTGTGCAAAGCAGCTCAGCATGGCCAGTGGTAGACAGCAGAGCGCCTGCCCTGTGGCTGTCACGAGTCAGATCTGTGCCTGGTCACCTCCACCTGTGGCAGGGGGTGCTGCTGCTGCCCCTCCAAATGACTCCCATCCCAATTGGATCTCAGCGCCCAGGCTGCTGCAGATTTACCAGCACAAGGTTGGCAGCGACCCAGGCCAGGATAAGGTGGCCTACCACGAGAACGACGACCAGTTTTACATCAGCATCTCCAGGTCAAAGAGCGAGAAGGTGCTGTACATCAGTGCAGGTGGGCTGCAGCTGAAAGTTCTGTGTCCTTCGGTGCTGTGGCACCTCCTGGTGCCTGCTGGGGTGGGCACGCGCCTGCGCTGCAGGTGTCATGCGACAAGCTGAGGAAGGCGCCTACCTGTGCAGAAGTGGGCTCCTCGTGAGGGTCTTGTGTCAGTCAGTCCTGCTGCTTGGACCTGCTGCCCCGCTGCTGCCAGGATCTGTGGCCCCAGCGCATGCGCTGCAGGTGCTTGCTGTCAGCGCTGTCACCGTGCCTGCAACAGAGCTGAAGGCTTGTGCGGATCCTGAAGCAGATAGCAGCAGTAAACCCTCCCCACATCCGTGGGGTGCGCATGCCAACCCACGTGACATCTGCAGCTTCAGCCGTCACATCTTGTGAGCGCAAATTGCCAACAGGCTAAAGCCCAACAGCATACTCCTGTGCTGTCAGGACTGCACTTGCTTAGTGGTGGCCAAGCTTGTGAGGTGCCTGTGTGTGCCTGCAGGCTCTGCGGTGACCTCGTATGAGAGCTACCTGCCAGCTGACCAGCCTCATGGGAATTTCAAGACCATCCTGCCGCGCCAGCAGGATGTGGAGTACAGTGTCGCCCACCGTGGCGACCACTTCATCATCACCATTCGAGACGACAAGCGCCCCAACTCTGAAGTGTTGGTGGCCCCAATGGCCGACCCCACCAAGACCAAGGCACGCATCTGCCTGGCGTGCACTGAACCTGCCACGTCTCGCCTGCTGGCAGCTCAGCCTGTTACCAAGCCTAGGGGTGCACATGCCTGGCCTTGAGCTGGCCTTGCTACTCCTCACCTGCTGGCTATCCAGCCTAGTTGCTGACTCAGCAATTGGCCTTGGTGCGGCCTTGCCGAACCATGTATGCTTCCGGTCACCATGGCAGCTGAACCCAAACATGCACTGGCCCGACCAGCACATGGCCTTGTTGCTGGCGGGCTGCCAGGCATGGCAGCTGGTTGATGCTTGGCATCCTCCCAGCTGAGTGCCTTGCTGCATCTGGTAGCTGTCAACACCTGACAGGCAGCTGGCCTCTGCAGGTGCTCATTCCCCACCGAAAGGATGTCAAGATCGAGCATGTTGAGGTTTCACGGGACTTTCTGACAGTGTTCCAGCGCATTGACGGCCTCCAGGTGAGACACTGTGGAGGCTGCATGCACCAGGCCGGTCTGGTGAAAATTCCCTGCCCGCCAGCAAGTCTGCTGTTTGGGCCATCAGAAGGTTTGCACTGCAAGCAGGTTGCATTGGCAGTGTGCCCATGACCTGGCCTGCCTGGTTCGGCTTGCCAGCCAACTGGGAATGGGGTGCTCACAGGGCCCTATCATGGCCACAGCCAGATCAAATTTGGCTAGTCTTCTACAGGTTGGCACTGTGTACAGCCTGCCAGAGAAAGAAGCAATGCCCACCTCCCTAGGCCAGGGCAAGCAGATCACCTTCGAGGAGCCAGCCTATGAGCTGACAGTGGGCAACTGTGGGGAGTACAGCAGGTGACTGCGGCACTACCTGCGGCTCAGCTGCTGTGCTGTGCTGCCTGCTGGTTCCTGAGCTCTGATTGAGCCTGGCTGCATGCAGCCAGGGCGAGCCATAGTGCTTACTCAAAGTGCTTAGCCTGCCTGAGCCAGTAGTATTGCCTGCCTGTACCCCTGTCGAGCTTGTGTGCTGGCTACCAAGCTAGGGCTTGCTGGCTATCAGGCTGCCCGCATACTTGAAGCGTCTCCCAATCACGGCCACTGGTGCTGCAGCTCGCTGCTGAGGCTGGACTACACCAGCCTAACCACGCCTGGCACAGTCATTGACTACAACATGCGCACCCACAACAGGTAGGCCGCTCCCTGATGGTGCATGTGCTGATGGTGCGGCAGCAGTGACCGAAGCTGGCAACAGCACCACTTACACCTCAGCTCAGCATATATCCAGGCCGCCTGGAACAATGTACTGCAACTCCTCCATGCCTGTGAGTGAAGATCTGTGTTGCGGGGTTGGCTGTTGGTGGACCTGCTGCCTGGGCAAGCTTTTGCATGTCTCGCCTCTGTCACCCAACTAGTCAGCAGGAAAGGTACTGCTGTGCTACGGGAAGGTCGTCAAGGTGCAGCATGCCTAGATCTGCTGCCTAGCGGATGGAACATCAACACAGAGCTGTGCTGCAGGGAGGTGAAGAAGGTGCAGCCGGTGCTGGGTGGCTTTGACAAGAGCAAGTACCAGACCGAACGCCTGTGGGCAACTGCAGAGGATGGCACCAAAGTGCCGATCTCCTTGGTCTACCGCAAGGACCTGTTGAAAAAGGACGGGTCGTGCCCCATGCTGCTGAATGGGTGAGGTCTCAGCCTGGCTGCGTGCTGGCCAGTGGGCATGATGGAGGCTGAGGGCAGCCCAGCTCAAACAGGACGGGTCCTGTCTCATGCTGCTGGCTCGCTTGGGCCTCAGCACGGCTGCTGCCTGTGGCTTATGTCAACAAGTGGGTCATGCGCCATGCTACTGGATGGGTGAGGCCGCAGCCTGGCTTTGCTGGTGCGTACAATGGAGGCTGGATGAGCAGCACACTCAAAGACAATGGGCTGGCTGAGGCCGCAGCTGGGGTGCTGCCCTGCTGGCTGTGCCGCAGTGCAGCTTGTCAGGCTCCTGCTGTTCCATCGCCAGCTTTGTGATGGCTTCAGGCAGCTCTCCTCCCCGGCAACATATGCAACTGCTGGAGTATCAATTCAGGCAGCCCAGCAGCCTGCGGCAAAGGCTGCTGTCTGTCTCTGCTGCTGCTCAAGGCTTTGCAGCGCAGAGCCTTCTGCAGCTCACCTGCCGGCTCATGACCTTTGCTGCCTGCCCCACAGGTATGCAAGCTACGAGATCTGCAACGACCCCTATTTCTCCTCCATCCGGATCAGCTTGCTAGACAGGGGCTTCTCCTTTGCCATTGCGCATGCAAGGGGCGGCGGAGAGCTGGGCCGCCTCTGGTATGAGAATGGTGAGTAGGCTGCCTGCAGGGTCCAGGTGACAGGTGCTTGGCTGCCTGTGAACGCAGTCCTAATCTGGGGCATGCAGCACATGTGACACTAGCCACTGGCCACTGGAGCAGGCCAGTTTGCGCTTTGTGACCTCCTCCTGCAAATTGCATCTCTGCTAGGCACGAGTGCCACCTGACTGCCTGCAGGCAAGTACCTCCACAAAAAGAACACCTTCTCGGACTTCATCTGCTGTGCAGAGCACCTCATCAGCCAGGGCTACACCAGCAATGACAAGTTGTGCATTGAGGTCAGCAGCTGCATGCCTGTGCATGTGCTGCAGGTGCTGATAATGGAAAGGTCTGCTGTTCAGGCGATGCCACCTCCTCTCTGCCCGGCCGGGGCTCCTGCCACTGCGCACCCTTGATGGGTCTCGGAGATGACAGCTTTCGCTGCTGGCCCCTGGATGCATGTCTGCAGTGCCAGGATCTGCCCATGCTGGTGGCAAGCCCAAGCCACTGCGTTGTGTGTATGCCACATTGCTGGCTCCTGCAAGTGCACAACTTATGGTATGCTGAATTGTCACAACAAGTGAGTGGCTTGCATGGTGGGGCGGCTTGTGCCAGAGCGGCGGCTGGTGAAAGTGTCTGCACCTGCAGGGGCGCTCTGCCGGCGGCCTGACCATGGGGGCTGTGCTCAACATGCGGCCTGACCTCTTCAGCGCAGCCATCATGGGCGTGCCATTTGTTGATGTTGTGACTACCATGATGGATGAGAGCATCCCTCTCACCAACATCGAGAAGGAGGAGTGGTGAGCAGCCAGGCTGCCTGCCTGGCAGCTTTGTGCAGTCCTGGCATGTGTCAGGCCTGCCCGCTCCAGTCTACTTGTTTGCTTCGTGTTGTAGTCGTGGGCAGTCTGCGTCATGTCAGCCATTTCCAGCCAGATCAATTTGACGCTTAGTGCAGCTTTGAGCGCCCTTTGCACCTGCCAGGTCCGCACTTGTGTGAGGTGCAAGGTTGAGCAACATCTGCACAGTGGCTGTCTGCAGTTCTGTCACAGTCGGGGTTGCCAACTTGCGGTCGTGCATCAGCTCTCAGCAGTGTCTGCACACCTCCCTGGATCTCGGCCGCCCTTGCTGCTGCAGGGGGGACCCAGAGGTGACCCCGCGGTGGAGCAGCGCTGCCACCTCTGCATGAGCTGCAAGCGTCTGGCCTGTGCTGCTGTGCACTGCCTGCATGCTGACGTCAGTGCCTCACCTGTGGTGCGGGCGCTCAGCCTGAGCCCTGGGCGCATGCAGCTCGCAGATTCTCTGCAGTGGTCACAGTGCTGCATGCTGGCAGCGCTGCGCCAAGGCGCACCATGGGTGTGCTGCGACATGAGCGCCAGCCACCTGCCCCTCGTTGCTGGTCTGCTTTGCCTGGGTGTGGCATGCTGACAGCATAGCTGCAGCTGTGTGCCATTCTTGAAGCCTGAGCTGCCAGCGCATCTCCTTGTGCTGACATTGTCCGCCCGGCCGGTGATGCAGAAGCAACAGTACTATGATTACATGCTGAGCTATTCACCAGTGGACAACATCAAGGCTGCAGCATATCCCAACATTCTGGTGACCGCGGGCCTGCACGACCCACGTGTGGGGTACTGGTGAGTGCTGTACATCTTGCATCTGTTGCTGTTGGCAGGCATCAGCAGTTTGCAGGCATCAGCATGGGAACTCTTGCCTGTTCAACCAGTGGACTTTGCTTGATCAGTAAGGGAACACCGTGCATGCTTTCAGGGAACCTGCCAAGTTTGTGGCCAAGCTGAGGGAGCACAAGACAGATAAGAACTTGCTGCTGTTCAAGTGCGATATGGGCGCTGGCCACTTCAGCAAGAGTGGGAGGTTTGACAAACTTCACGAGACAGCCTTGAACTATGCATTCCTGCTGAAGACGCAGGGCCTGCTGGACAGGCATCCTGCGGGCAGCAGTTGATGACCCAGTCCATCCCGGCTGTCATCGGTTGTGTTGCTGCAATACTTCATCAAAGCATGATCCAGCCCAGACCAATTTTCAAAGCGCCGGTCCGCTGGCTTTCACAGTCTTGATTGCAGTGGCTTCTGCAGGGCTGGCATCCCCGGAGCCAGCACTGTCACAAACTCTGCTTCACCAGTGGCAAAAGTTTTGCCTCCTGGCCTGTCCTGAACCTGCCCTCTGAACACACTGCGGCGTCCCTCAGCCCTGACCAGATATGAAGTACAGCAAAGAACGGATCCTACAGGAATGCCCTGCATGAATCCAAGGCTAGTTTTGCCCATGCCCAGTAGCGCCATGTAGGATATATCACAAGCAGCCTCGTCCTGTGCTGATGCTTGCCCAAAAGCCAGCAAGCATATAGAACCCATGAGTGCCTTGCTTAGCCATACCTCAATCATGTCTGCGACCAGCTTGACCGTGTAAGGCAGCCCCTGGGGCAGATCCCCTTCCTGGGTCATCTTCCTCATCGGCTGCAGCGAGCAGGGATGCTTCCTTCAGCAGTGCATGCGAGCGGCAGCAAGGCCCCAGGACAGACCTTCTGGTTTTGCAAGCAAGCCTTGCACTTCAGCAAAAAGGAGCACCCACTGCGCTCAAAACCTCGTCGAGGATGACACAGATCATGCCACCGTGCAGCAGGCCTGGGAATCCACACACGTCATGGCCCAGACGCAGGATGTAGGTGAAGCGGAAGACGCCACGCTCCCACAGCAAGATGTGGTCACACATCATGCCAGAGCAGATCAGACTGTTGATCTGCAGGGCAAACTGAAGCTCGTGGCTGCTGGGACACAGCCTGAGAGCTTCGTGTCACTCAACATGATTTTGCTGCAGGTGCTGACTGCAGTGGCTCTGCCCACGCCATTGAGTGGTGATGAGCTTGCATTGGCACTGACAGCATGGACAGTAGGCAGCTCACCAGATTCAGGGGAGGCAGTGGGTTTGGCTCATCCTTCCAGACCAGGCCATCCATCCAGACCCTCTGACCATTGCCCTGCTGCACAAGCTCTTGCACCCAGGGTATGCGAAGCAGGTCTGTGCCCAATGGTATCAGAGGCTTGCTGTACTGCTCCAAAAGCACTGCAGTGCAGCAGGAGCATGTCAATCAGATTGCCTGCCTCACAGTTGGAGCATGAGTCCGTCAGCAAGTGCTTTGCTGCCCTTGTAGACGTGTGAAAATACAGCCCGCCAATATATCACCTGCTGGAGGAACCTGTGCAGCCTGAGGAGAGGGCTGCCCAGCTGGGGGCTGAGGCTCAACTGTTGGTGCCTGCACGCCCGCTGGCTGCTCAGGTGTTGCACCACACTGCGCTGCAGCCGATGTGTGTGGGCCAGCCGCTGCCTGCTGCTGCCTCGGCATGATGAACAGTGCCTTGCCGGTGGCATACACGGGGCCATCTGGACTGGCTTGCAGAACAGCACTGTGCCAGGTCTTGCGCCCAGCAGTCGACATCATCTGAGCTGTGGCGAACACGCTGCTGGGTACTGGCACCTTCTGCAGGGATGGAGACAGGGAAAGGTGTCATTACCTGCTTTCACTGCATGTGTCTCCTGCAGCCTGCAGGGGCAGCAGGTACACTGCGCACAGCAATGACCGCACAGTGGCTGCGTGATCTGCAGCTGGGTACTGGCTGCAACATGACAGGCATCCGGAAGTCACTGCTGAGGAGCCGGCGCCCAGCTGCAAGAGCCTTTCAAAGCAGCTCACCTGCCTGAACTCCACCTCAATGTGGGCTGTGACTGCCGGGCCCGCCTCCAGCAGCCCAGACTGCCTGGCTGCATAGTCCAAGTTGCCCAGCACCTCATCCAGGATCATGAGCTGCACTCCACCTGCAGGTGGAGCAGAAGGCACCGACTGCAGGTGGAGTGCTGCTCATGATCCTGGAGTCTGGTCCGGCAATGTCAAGTCTGGCTATAACTGCACAGTCAGCAAGGGGCTGAGTGGTAACATTTTGTGGCATGCAGGACAAGTTAAGGGCTACAGTGGGGCCTTGAGGCTCCAAGGCTGCAGGTAACTTTCCTCACCGTGGGTGATGTTGGTGTGTCCCTGAATGTATGTCGTCAGTGACAGGCAGCGGTGTATCCTAGGGTCACGGCTGTTCCACACCACCAAGTCATCATCAATGAGGCCACATTCCAGCAAATTCTGGAACTGCAGTCACCACTGTCAGCTCAAACAAGGGCTTTGCAGTCGGCCAGCGATTATAACCCAAGTCAGCACCAGATCTCCCTGGATGTTTTCAAAAGTGTGATGACATATACGGCCCCTGTCCTTGGTGACTATCATGCCATCCTTCCGCAGCAGATCTTGCCCCCACCGGCATGTCCTCATCTTTTCAGTGAACTTTCATTCATCCATTGAGTTTGACTCAGTCAACTGACCTAAACACTTTCTTTCCGGTGAGATCAAAAGCAAGAGAGGCCATGCCTGTTGTCAGCGTTGGGCGGGATCGCCTCTTCAAAGCGCTCGGAAAAGACTACAGTAAGGCGACTGCTGCATGGCAAGACACCTTGACATGATGTGTCTGAAGTCGAGCACTTTGACTTGCTGCCAATAACCCCTGATCTTCTGGCTGCAGCTGAGGATGAGTTTCAGCAGCTATGCTTCGACTATGGAATTGAGTTGGACGATGTAGTGAGTTCCTGCAATCTCTCTGCTTCTGCAGCTGGGTCCAGGGGCCCCAGCCAGCCCTCACCGCTGCCATGCTGCAGGTGACTGAGGAGGAATTGTTCCGCAAGGAAGCGGGAGGCAAGGTGACGGCCCTTGCATGCTGGACCCCGATGGGCAGGGTCCCTAAGCCTGCCGGAGCTGCCCAGCAGCTTACTAGAACCCTGCGGCACTCCCCTGCTTTACAGCAATGCTCGTGCCCCGCAGGCCACGGCAATTCGCAGCATACACCTGGTGTCCAGCAAAGCTCACGCCCCTGCAAGCCACCTTACCCTGCAGGCACTCTCCACCTCCAGTAAAGCAGATGTCCTGGCTTGCAGGCTGCTGGTGGCAGCGATGAGGTTGTGTACAAAATTGACATCCCTGCCAACCGCTATGACATGCTGTGCCTCGAGGGCATTGCTCGGGCGCTCAACATCTTTAATGATCGCATGGCCACTCCCAGCTTCAAGCTGGCAGACATGAAGGGTAGGGCACCTGTCATCTGATGGGCTCCTTTGGCAGGCTGCTGCTGGCTCTGCAGCTTTCAAGCCTGTGGCCCCTGATCCTCCCTTGCGTGGCATACTGCATGGCATTGCACAGCTTGCAGTCTGCACCCCCCACTGCAGGCAGCGACATGCCAACTGTGAGTGGTGCCACTTGATGGCCGCCTCTGTTGACGAGAGAGGTCTGTAAGCGGCTTGCTCCGTGTTGGGTCAGGCGCCCGCACCTTACTCTGACAGCTGGCAACCAGATCGCAAACTCACAAGCAGAGCCCTGCTCACAGGTTGCAGAGCGCATAGCAAAGGGCCAAGGCCACTGATGCAAATCACCATGTCTTCTGACACCAGCTGCTTGCCTGCAGGCTGCCAGCATCATGTGGACGTCCGCCCTTAGATCAGCTCTCTGCTAGACCAGCCTGCTTGATGGTACTGCGCAGACGCGTTGGCACTGCTGACACTGGGAGAGCTTTTGGCTGCAGGTCAATCTGGGCCTGCCTCAGACATCTGCATGTTCCTGTACTCACCACCGCTGCTGCTTGCAGCAGCCGCCAGATGCAGCGCGTGGTGCTCCAGCCCAGAAAGCTGCACAGTCTGGCTTCACATGCTAGCATTGCCAACCTCGCAATCTGTCTGACTGCAGGCCGCCGCATGCAGCGCGTGGTGGTGCGCCCTGAGACAGCGCTGGTGCGCCCCTTCCTTGTGTGCGCCGTCCTGCGGGGAGTCAAGTTCGATGCTGCGCGCTACAACAGCTTCATCGACCTCCAGGACAAGCTGCACGCCAATCTGTGCCGCCAGCGCTCCCTGGTCTCCATTGGAACGCACGACTTGGGGACTGTGCAGGTGGGCCTTTGGCGCTGCTGCTGATTCACATGGGCAGGCGCAGCCCCTGTGGGCGTTGCTGCGTAGTCGCCAAACAGGTGGCAGCTCGGTGCAGTGCACGGGTTCATAGCACGCCGATCTGTGCCGGCAGCGCTCCCTGGTCATGGTTGGGGACAGTGCGGGCAAGACCCGTCAAGAGTGCACCTCGCTGTAGCTTGCTGCTGCAGCCTGGGCCTCTGCTGCTGAGGGGCAGGGGACGGCGCCCGCACAGGTGCACAGGTGGTGCGTCAGCAAGTGAGACTTTGTGATGTTGTGGGTAAGCTGAGGACGCAGTGTGGCACAGGATGGGGCTTCAGCAGTGCGCCCACAGGTGTCATACAACAGCAGCGCCATGCCTAGCATGGGGTCCCTCGGTGGTGGCCCTCTTGGGTCAGGTCTAGGGCTCCCGGCGACGCACATGGGCAATGATGTGCATGGCATGGAGCGGTGGTATCCAGCAGCGAAGGCCTGGCCAGCAGCACACCCTGTGTGCTGCCCTGCAGGGCCCTTTCACCTACGAAGCGCTGCGTCCGGAGGAGATCAACTTTGTGCCGCTGAAGCAGAAGAAGATGTATCAGAGCCGGAAGCTGCTTGAGGTGGCACTGCTGGTGTCCTGTCTCTTGACAACTGGATTGCAATCAAGAGCATGCCAGCTTTGCCAGAGCCAGCTGCACCTGCATGCCTGCTTGAATGACATATCCCCTACCTGGTCCTGGAGTTGTGTGGTCCTGTACACACCCATGTGATGTGCTGCAAGCCTGTCAGCGCTGCTGAGTTGTGGGCTCTGCTGCTCAGCCAGCGAGTGGTGCGTCAACCCGTCTCCTGCTCTGAAACTGGCAGTGCTGCCACCTTCACTTCTGCCCTGTTGCTGCCTGCACCTTTCTGCTCTGCTGCTGACAAGCTCACACTACCCTCAATACTAGTGTTACCCTGCTGCAGCACATGCTGGAGCATGACCAGAAGCTCAAGAAGTTTGTGCCGCTCATTCTGGATTCCATTGTGTACCCAGTGGTCCTGGACGCCAACCGGGCAGTCCTGTCCCTGCCTCCCATCATCAATGGCGCCCACTCTGCGGTGCGTGAGACACCTGCCCTCAAGCCCACATGCCTCATGGGGAGGCACCGCGTCAACGCTGCAGAGGCACCGTCATGCACACGTGGCGGAGAGTCTCTTGTCAGCCCCCGCTGCCCGCTGCAGTGAGGCAGGCACTGCACAAAGGCAGCGGCTGCGTTCAAGCTTTGCCCACCTCATGCAGGCAAGAAGCATTCAAAACTCCTCAGGCAGCCTCATGGCCACCATCCTGGCGCTCAAGCCCTGCCCACTGTGCTGCCCACTGCACAGCTGCGCGTCACACGTGATCCAGTCCCCCTGTGCAACTGCCTTGCAGATCAGCCTGGACACACGGGACATCCTGATTGAGGCCACCGCCACCGACCTGACCAAGGCCCATGTGGTGGTGTCCACCCTGTGCGCCATGTTTGGCGAGTACTGCTCCACGCCATATGAGGTGGAGCCTGTGGAGGTGGTCAGCCCTGATGGGCAGGTCACAGGTGAGGGAGATGCGCAGAGAGCCTGGCGCCACTTCCACAGTGGGCTTTGAAGGTGGAGCCTGCGCGGGTGCTGGGCCCTGGTGGGGCAGGTCACACCTGGAGGCAACAGTCGGGAAGTTTTGAGCTGCAGCAGCCCCACCTGCTGAGCACCATCTCACGTCGGCAGGCGGGTCACAGCTGAGGGCAGTCGTACGGAATCCCTGGGTGGCAGCAGCATCATCTGCTTGACACCGTCAAATGTGGATCCTGGGGTGCTGATGTGCCCACATCTGCTCCCAGCGCACAGGGGAGCAGCTCACAGCTTAGGCAGCCTTCCTGCAGACCAATCGCGGAAACAAGGAAGCGCCTGAAGCAGTTCCTCCCATAGCGCATCATGCCTTTGAGGTGGCCCTGCGTCTTGTCTTCGCCATAGAGGTGGCGGCTCCTCATCCATGCCGCTGGCGCCGCCCCCCCCAGACAGCCGGCAGCTGGCGGCACTGAGGCGTGAACTCCATGTCTGCACTGCAGCACCTGCCTGTTGCACCTGAGTAGATGCAGCCGCCCACATCCACTGCACATGCTGCAGTGACGCCGCGTCTTGGCAGCTGGCAGCTGACAGTGCCGGTGCGACAGGTGAACGGCGTGGTGGGCACCTCCCTGGACGCTGCTACCATTGCCAAGCTACTGAGCAAGATGCAGCTCAGCGCCACAGCCTCCCAGGATGGGCAGGAGGTGCACTGCAATGTGCCCGTCACACGCAGCGATGTGCTGCACGCCTGTGATGTTGTGGAGGTGAGAGCTTTTAAGCGGCTTGCTGTCTGTCTGTGCAGGGGTCTTGTGGGCAGCCCAGCACAAGCCCGGGAAACAACATGCAGCTGCATGAGAGATTGGCACAGCTGTTGACGTTTTGTTTGCATGCTGCTGTGATGTAGTCCTGCAACGAGTGGAGGTGACATGCTTGCCTTCTTCTGTTTGCTGATGGGCGTGAATGCGACTCCCTGATAGAGCTGCTGCAGCACTGACCTGAGCACAGCCCCGCAGAGTGCAGACTTGTCTCCCGCTGCCACGCAGGATGTGGCCATCGCCTATGGCTACAACCAGCTGCAGGAGGCCATCCCCCAGACTGTGACTGCGGGGCAGGAGCTGCCTTTGAACCAGCTGGTGGAGCTGCTAAGGGGAGAGTGTGCAGCAGCAGGTCAGTCAGCTGCGTGAGAGCCTCCCCAGGGCTCAAGGGTGCATCTGTGTGTCTTCATGGTGCAGAGAGAGTGTGCACAGCAGCATGTCAGGCGCCATTGATGTGAAATTACAGGTGAGTTGTGACACGCTGCAATGAAGGGCTGATTTTGAGGAGTTGCGGCCACGCTCTGCTGGCTTGTGATGAGCACAGGCCACCTGCTGCTGTTGGGGCATGTGGTCGGCCCGGCATCATCAGCCCTGGAGGTAGGATGGCTGCTGTTTTGCAAGTGAGGCACCTCTCAAATCTGCTGCTGCTTTTGCAGGGTTTTCAGAGGTTCTCACCTGGGCGCTTTGTTCGCGGCATGAGAACTTTGCGGCCCTGAGGCGCAAGGATGATGGGCGGACCGCAGTCTGCTGCGGCAACCCTGCCACTGCTGAGTTTGAGGTCTGCCGGAGCACTCTGCTGCCAGGTGGGTGTCCATCTGCATTCTGTGTCCCCTGTCTGGGGCCGCTCTCACGCACACCATATAGCTCTAGAAGCTATCGATGTGCAGTGCTTGCAGGCCTTTTGCATCATGGCGCCATCGAGGCTGCCAGGTTGTCGACATGCTTGTCGTGTATGTTGACTGTAGGTCTGCTGAAGACGCTGGGGGCCAACAAGGATGCCCCACTCCCTGTCAAGCTGTTTGAGGTGTCAGATGTCATCTTCCTGGACGATCGAGCTGAGGCAGGAGCCCGCAACCAGCGCAGGCTGGCAGCGGTGCACAGCAGCAGAGAGTCTGGCTTTGAGATCATCCATGGCCTGCTCAACAGGGTCATGGAGGTGCTGGACGTCCCATTGCTGCGAGGTGAGGCCGACTCACTGCCACTGACACCAACCGGGCCTGTTGGCAGGCCTGCTGAGGCCAATCATGGACATGCAAGGCTCGGCAGTGCTGCAAGGGGTACAGGAGCAGGGTCTGTCTTTGAGAGCATCCCTTGCCATTGTCAACGGGAGCCTGGAGTCGCTGAGGTTGCCACTGCTGCTTGATGTATGGGTGCTGTGTGTGGCAGCAGGGTGTCACCTCTCGCTTTCAAAATGTGGTACACCCTCCTTGATGGAGGGTGCTCAAACTGTAGCTCTGACAGCAGCCACCTCACTGTGCCTCTCAGTGTCACTGCCTGCAGCCGAGACCAACCCTGAAGGCACACCTGCCCAGGGAGGCTACTACTGGCAGGAGGCTGATGCAAGTCACAACGACTCCCAGACGTTTTTTGAGGGGAGGGCTGCAGATGTCTTTGCACTTGCCCCAAGCTGGCAGGCCACTTGGAAGCCCTCACCACAGGAAGCAGATGGCACAGGCGAAAGTCCTGCTCCAGTGGCTGCATGCATAGGGATGTTTGGTGTGATTCACCCTCAAGTGCTGAAAGCGTTTGACATCCCCTTTCCTGTTTCTGCCCTCGAAATCAACCTAGAACCCTTCTGCTATGATCAGACTTTCAAAGGCTTGCCTACCCACCTTGATCAGATGTGACATCAACATTGAGTAGGCATAAAGCTTGACTGACTGGAGCGAGGGAAGCAGTTCATGAAAAGAATGAATGTCAAAGTGGGCAGTAACATTCAGCAAGTGATGGGGTCCACATGTTGCATGGCATGGGTATGCGCTGGCAGCCATTTTTAGGTGGCTGGCAGGAAAGTCAAAGGCCAGGTATCAAGGTTTTGAGGAGGTCAAACGACATGGAGGCTAGGCCGTTGTCGTACACACCCAAAGCAATCTCGATTGCGATGAGAATGATGATGAACCACTCCAGCAGGACAGACTTCTTGTTCTGCATTATTTCCAAGAAGTACTTGACATTCTCCTGCACCAGCTCCAACTGCAGGCACAACATGACAAAGTCAGCTTGACGATCCACTGCAGCAACCCAAAAGGCCAGAAGCAGACCCTGTCCCGCAGTCAGCACGACGCTGGGTGAGTGTAGGCCTTGCGATTGGGCTTTTTGGTGGGTCTTTCAACCAGGGCGACATGAAGCAGGCACAGCCTGGCTTGCTCTCCGCACAGCAGTGCCTCTGCCTCTGGGGACTGGAGGCTGGGCAGGGACCTGGCCTACCTTGGTCCTGACTTGCTCAAAGCGCTCCTCGATTTCAAACTCTGAGCGCATGTGCTCATGCACCTGGCCGTGCTGCGCGCTGCGCCAGGCCACGTCAAAGCGCTCCTCCAGGCCCAGCTTGACAATGATGTCGGTCAGGATGATCGTGTTTTTGGCAATCATCTGCAGGCCAGACCGACCTGATATAAAGCACTACATGATGGCGCTGGCAATGTGGCTCTAAACTCACTGCCTGAGCGACCGTGAACAGCACACCTGCCAGATGTGCACAGCAACAAACCAAGACAACACATGAATGCCAGAGCACTTAAAGGAGTGCCACTCAACCGCACAATGCTCTTGAGCACCGTTCCAGAGTTGTGCGTACCCTTAGCAGGTCCTCTTTGTGGACGTCCCTGAAGTCTCCAGTCTTGGCCATGCTGCTGTTGTACTCCAGGAACGTCTGCAGCATGCTCTCAGCCACCTGCAGCAGAGCATCTGCTGAAGGACCACAATGCTCAGTAAAGAGGGCGGCAGGGTTGTTCCCCCTGCCCAGCTGTAGCAGGCTGCCTGTGAACCACACGGTACCCTCTGCAGATGCACTGGGACGAGAGTCACACAGCTGGGCCTGCACATTGCTGCCTCCACAAGAAGACAGCTCTCAGGCAACAGCAAGCGCAGCCCCGCCAGCCTTCAGCTTGCAGCTTGTATCTGGCTGTCCAGTGAGTCCTGCAGCCAGTTTGGCGCCCCACCTGAGCATAGTGGTCCAGGGCCACTGACTGTGCCAGCACGATGGCCAGCGTGCTCATATTGCTCCAGTCCAGCTGCTGCAGCATGACGCGGTCTGCATTCAGGGTGCTGTGGCGTGGCATCTGAGGCACGATGGAGATTTTGTACTCTGCAGGCAGCCAGGCAGGTGTTCAGCAGGGCAGGTGGTCTAAATCCCAGCTGGTATGCAGCCACTGAGGCCGCGGACGTTCACTCAGTGAGGTGATGCTGTGCGCTGACTACCAGCACCAGGTGACCCAAGTAAACCCTGAAATTCGACTCCACACAGCCGCGCCAAGGGTCACTTAGCTACCAACAAAATGCTTGGCACGCACAGCGACCCTCAATGCAAGCGATAGCTGCCCTTGAGATGGCTGACGCACGCATATGCCCATCAGGGCCAAAGCGTGGGGGCTGCTGAGGTCGCACCATCTGTGATTGTGGTGCCTCTGCGAGGAGGGTCGCTGATGTGGGGCATGCACAGCTTGAGAATCTGCTTCTCCTTCTCCTCGTTGCCCGCATTGAACAGGACAACAGCGCCATACTTGTAGGCCACCAGGTAGGTCTCGAGGGGCAGGCCCTGCGCCAAAGATACATAATTTTTCCGAGCCTCAGCGTGCATGGATGGGCAGACAGTGACTGCAGAGAGGGCTGGCGCAGACAGCAGGGGCCAAGCACCCCACTCAACACACCAGATTCAAGCATGAGTGCAATGGAAGGGCCCACCCGCCCCCAAGGGTGCGAACGCCGAGGTCAGGCGGTTCAGGCAGGGGCTTGCGCGTCGCAGCAGAAGGACTTGGACGGTTGCCTGACAGGCCGAATTGGCTGCACTGCATGGCAGCAGGCTCACCGTGAGGCACTGCCCTTCCCGCAAGGGATTCTTCTCACGCCGCGCAGCTGCTGAGATGATGACACCATTTTTCAGGTGGATCACAGGGTACTTGGCCTGACTGGCGGCCTGAGCCAGCCCAGTGGTATTGAGATGCTTGCCTGCAGCCGCCCAAGACAAGGTGCTGATGGGTGACATGGGTTGCCGCATGCCGCCCGGTTCAAAGGCAGGAGACTGCATGAGGGAGGGGTTGGTGCTGCATATCTCACCTAGGTAATAAGCCTTAGCCGGTAAAGGGTGCTCTGCGTACTGCTGCTGCGGTCCCCAGCTGGAATGCTGGGGCTGGGGCTGATGGTACAGGTCTTGCTGCTGTTCCTGCTGGGGCTGCTGATGCTGTTCATAGGTCTCCTGTGGGACAGCTGTGAACTGCCTGCTGCCACAGGCAGGCCAGCCAGCATGCAAGCAGCTGGCAGCTTTTTGACGTTGGCTCTCCTGCCAGGCCTGATGCAGGGCATTCCCTGAGTCAAGTTGCCTTGATGCTGGTGCAGATGGCACAGCAAATGCTGCAGCTGGGCAGTGCAGCTGCCTGAAAACTCGTCTCAACACCAGACGTTCCAATAGACACGCTGATCTTCTCTGCATGCAAAAGACTGTGACACGACTGCAGCACAAATCAGGTGAGCGGGGCTTGTGTGATGGTGCATGCAACGCCAGAACGAAAGTCTACATTTTAGTTTTCCCAGGCCAGTTCAAACTTCTGTTCAAGGCCATATCTTGCGGCTAGGCTTGCCGGCAATCTCCCATGTCAGATCTGCCGGGATCTGACAAAGGGCAGCAAGCGCCTGCTCACTGTCGACGAGGTGAAGCCTTGTGGTGATGCCTAAGCATTGCGCAGCCTCGTGCCTGGCTTCAGCCTCGTGCCTATAAGCATTGCGCAGCCTCGTGCCTGGCTTCTGGTTGTCGATCTGTTACTGGAGCATTACTGATGCACCTGACACCATTGTTGTGCAGAGTCGCCGTGGCCAATGCCAGGGCATGCTTTGCTGATAGCCCTGGCAGCTGTGCTTGCTGCACTGGCTAATATTCCCTGCGCGTCTGCCACTTCGCCACATAGGCACCTCTTGCAAGTGGGGGAGGGTGGCCCAAACAACACAATAGCGCCTGGTGTCTCAGGGCTCTTGCTGCAGCCCATAGGTACCTCGCAAGGGGCCTTTGGCAGTTTTATAGGTGAGTTCCTTGCATGGGCAGCTGTATAGTGCAGCATGCCTTTGAAGAGCACGCTGTTTGCAGAGAGACCACACAAGACCATCTGTTCACCCACTCATGTGTTGCAGGGGTGGTGACAGCAGTCATTGGCACAGCTTTCCTGCTCAGCTGTCTCATATTCATTCTCTGTGACAGAACCCGCAGGAGACGCCAGCGAGCACGCATGAATACAACAGGCACCGGTGAGCCCTTCTCCCAGTGGCCAGTCTGCCTGTTACGCTGTCTGCTCAAGCGATCTGCAATACAGTCTGGAGGCTGCATCTTATTTGTCTGCCACTGTGCTTTCGTGCGCTGCCTGCGGTGACATGTGCCACCTTGCTCGCTGCTGCCGACAGACAGGCTGCCTGCAGGGTCCCAAGCCCAGCAAGCTGATGGGCAGATAGAGCTGGGGGATCCAAGGCCGCCTTCCAAGCCGCCTGTCATTGTCGTACAGCCCAACCATAGCTTGGTGTATGGACTGAGGGTATCAATGGACAAAGGCGAGTCCGCCTCCCTGCCACCTGTGGCGGGCTGGACGCCAGAGGAACAGGCCAGTCAAGACCCCCAGCAGCAGGACCCACAGCAGCAGGACAAGTCAAGACGTGAGCTGACGCAGTCTTCATTGAGCTGGTTGCTAGCTGGGCATACTGTGCAATTACCTACATCACTTCGCTAGCCACCTTATGAACAAGGGGCAGGAGTATCAGATGGTTCTTGCACTGGGATGCTCAAGCCTCCCCCTCATGCTGCAGCAGGGAGGCGGCAGGTCCCCTTCATGATGCTGGAGATTGAACGGCATGGCACTCTTTCTGGCAACCTGAGCTTTACACAGCGTCAGCAAGGAGCGTCCTTGGGGCAACCGGGCACGCCAGCGGCTGCGCGCTCCGTCAGCTTGAGCAGCCTGCAGCAGGTGTGGATGCCACAGTCACAATTTGAATGCAGCGTTTCACCCCTCTCCGGCACAAGCACAGCGGAAACGTTTTCATCCCATGCGAACGTGCCCTCACACAGTGTTCACGATGCAGGAGCAAGGCCTGTTCGCATTGTGAGGCCAGCAATCGACAGACGGCGTGGTGGGTGCAGGTGTTTCGACCAGCCAGTGGAGCTCTTCTGCACGGGCGCATGTCCAGCCATAAGTCAGGCCGCCTCGAGGATTCTGAGGTCCCTCAAAGGCTTCAAGCTGCAGAGCAGCGCAGCAACTCCCTGGCCGTCATTGGGGCCGCACTGCCTGGCTCAGTGCCATCCTTGCGCTGCAAACCGGCTCACCTGGGAGAGGCTGGTGTCAACACAGAGGCTTCACAGCCAGAGGCTCCGCAGGCGCCTGCCAGGCAGTCACCAGTTGCAGCCCTTGACGAGGGCACCATACGGTGAGCAGGCTGCCCTTAGCAATGTGACGTCTTCTTTCGGAACTTGGCAGATCCTCCGCCTGGTAGCTGGCTCTTCTGCAAATGTCAGCAGGCATTTGGCTGCTTGCAGTGTCAGGGGAGGGCATCCCTCAGCGTCTGTATTCAGCACCACCCAGTCTGACGTGATGGACACCAGCCAGAGCCTCTCTGCCGTGCCCATGCTGTCACATTCTGAGCCCAGCACAACGGCCAGCACAGCTGCTGCTTCTGGTCTCAGCACATCCACCTCCAGCAGGTGGATATCGCCCTTTGCGAGCTACAGCTTCAGCCCCGTAGGCGACAGTGATACAGAGGAAGTAGCAGAGGGCACCGCACCGCGAGCGCCCCATCTGAGGAACATTGACTTGCCTTGCCAGGATGGCAAGAAGCTGTAGGGCGTCAGCCTAGCAATTCAGGAGACAGCAGAGGTGAGGTCTCGGTCCAGCTAGCGTATTGATCTGCCCACCTCTGCAGTTTTGCAGGCTGATTGCTGACGCACCACGTGACATGCAAAGTCTGCCCATCCTTTTGTCTTTTGAGAGTGGTGTTGTTTTGTTTAACCCACAGCCTATTGCTGTGGGCAGTGTCGCTTCATTTGATAACTTTTATGTGGCACTGACTTCTTTTGACTATTTTGCTGCTGATTTCAACATCACAAGGTATCAACATTGAGGACTCACCTCTTTTGTTTAGAATCTGCTTGTCAGACAGGCTTCGAGACCTAGCAGAGATGTTCGATTGCCCAAACTAGCTCCTAGGCCATCGTTGCATCGGCTGTGATCTTGCCTTCCACTCGGTGGAATCTATGGCAAGGCTGCATTCGAAGCCAGTGATCGAAGAGATCACAGACAAGGAGGAGTACTTCGAAAAACTGCTTGATGCCTATCATGGGGATGCTGTGGAGATGGTTAGCTCTGCTGCAGATTTCCTGCAGCGCAAGGGCAGGCTGCCTAGGGAGATCGCCCAAGAGGTGTTAAAAGCTGCTCGCGGGGCGGCCGGAGCTGGAACTGCTGGTGTGAGGACTGGCTTCCTTGGCAGCAGCAAGAAGGCTGCAAATGGCGTCCAGTCAAACATGCCTGACAAGGTGCGCTTGTCCTGCTGCTTCCTGGACCACCTCTGAGCAACACTTCTGCTACTTACTGCATTCAAGCCTGCGGCCTGGTCATCTCAGCAGTGAGCATCAAATGTTGGTGTTCATTTGTGTTGCTGCAGGAAACGAGCGCTTCAGCCGGAGTCATCAAGCAGAGTGCACCAAGCAGCTCAGCATCTGACATTGGGGCAGCAGCTGCGGCGCCTACTCCCTCAGGCGCTGTGTCTGCGGAGCAGCCATCAGCAGAGGCAGCCCCTGCACCTCAGCAGGCGCCTGCAGAGTTGCCCACAACTGAGGAGGACAGCGAGAAGCCCAAAGGCTTGAGTGAGCCCTGCAGTGCCAGTGATCACAAAATGTTGGTGGGGCCTTGCCTGACACCAGCGCACCCACAATGCCAATGGTTCTCAGGCCAGAGTGACCACATGCGGGGCCCACTACAGTGCTGGAGTGCAGGGGATCCTGAGTGGTTGCCCAGCGCAATGCACAGACAGACAACTGGACTGCTCCACATGAAGCAGAGCTGCGAATGCAGCTGTTGCATGGTGTCTTGCAACGCCCTGTGCACAGACGCTGTCTGTACTTGCGTGCAGTGCGCTTGGTGCGTGGCTGACTGCAGCAGCAGTAAAGTGGTGCCCTGCCCAATGCAGAGCCCAACGCGGGCAATGGGGTCGACTTGGAGCACTACTCCTGGGTGCAGACTCTGGCAGAGGTGACTGTCAGCGTGAAGGTGCCGCCAGGCACCAAGGGCAAGATGTGCGATGTGCAGATCAAGCGCAACCACATCAAGGCAAGCCTCACCCCTCACCTCCCCCCAAATGCCTGCTTCTTGATCGGCAGCCAATGGCAGATGACTGACCGCAAACTCAGTTGCTGACCCAGGGTCAGCAGCACCCGCAGTGCTTCTGTTGCAAAGCCTGCCTCATTTTCTGTGAGCTTCCAATATGCAGGTTGGCGTCAAGGGGCAGCCGCCAGTGCTTGAGGGTGATCTGGCAGAGCCTGTTAAGGCTGATGAGAGCATGTGGAACCTTGACCAGGGGATCAGCGGGGGGGTAATAGACATCACCCTGCAGAAGGTAAGCACCTCCGCCCATGGTCTTAGGCCACTCGTCCCATGTGAGTACATCTGTTGCTTGGCCCGCCTTGCATCTGGCCGCTGCAGCGCAAGTTCCAGGCTGCTGCTCATTGTGTGTTGCCCATTGCTGGATGGTGGCTGATGCAGCCATCTCCTGCCTGGCAGACAGCAGTCTAGAACAAAGGCCTGCTCTCCTCTGTAGGTCAACACCATGGGTTGGTGGAAGAGCATTGTGAAGGGCCAAGATGAGATTGACACTGGCAAGGTGGAGCCTGAGAATTCAAAGCTCAGCGACCTGGATGGCGAGACACGGCAGACAGTGGAGAAAATGATGTATGACCAGCGACAGAAGCAGATGGGGCTGCCCACCAGCGAGGAGCAGAACAAGCAGGAGATGCTGAAAAAGTTCATGAGCGCCCACCCAGAGATGGATTTCAGCAATGCCAAAATGATGTGAAGGGCCACCAGTGCATGTGTTCAGCTTGCCTATCTGTCTTCAACAGTGCTGCAGGACATGACGAAAGCGTCATGGTTCCAAGCGCAAGTCCCAAGCGAGCCTGGGAGCTGCCAGTGTATCTAAGGCTGCAAGCACCGCAAGCGACTTGTTTGGTACCTGTCTGACTGAGAGCGGCTGCCACACAATGGCATGTTGCTCTGATGGCATGAGTGCGCACATCTGCTGCTTCCAAGGCTCCGTCTGCCTCCTCTGGCAGTTGTGCATGACATGGGGCTGATTATGCCTCAGGAACATATGTGGAAAGCGTGTTCACAAATGTGTATCTAGAAAACACGATGAACAGCCTGCGATACCTGCAGCAGGTGTGGCTGACATGAAGTGGGCAGGCTGCAAGGTGCATGCTGCTCTGTCAAAGGCTGCAGGCACTCATCGCACCAGACGAACTGAGAGTGGTGGGCACACATTGCCTGCCACACCAGCCAGGGTTGCCAGCTGCAGAAGGTGCTCTGGCCGCTGCCGAGAAGGTGCTGACAGATGGCTGGGACTGTGTCAAGCAGACCCACAAAACTGCGGAGCCGCCCAACTGTATCCTGCACAGCCAAAGTAGCCGCAGTGGCGGAGAGCAGGGGCAGCAGGGACAGACAAACCATGGCTGAGACTCACCAAGCACACGAGTCTGTTGCTTCGGTGCTGAGTCAGCCATCTCCTGCAGTGGCAGACGTCAGGTGAAATTACACACACAGCACTACATTCACTGAGGCATCAGCCCTCAGGCAAGCCTCGCACACAGCACTGCAAGCAGTGGGACATCAAGCTTACCGTGCACCCTGGTGACATGCACGGTGATTTGGGTGGCCAGAGACTCCCCCAGCATCAAATGTGAGAACCTGCAGCGGCTCCTGGGCGACTCATCTGGCTGATGCCAGCTGCAGTGCAGGTGGAGGCAGAAGGCACTTGATCACAGCTGGCTGCATCAAGGCTGAGACGCAGAGCCCACCATGTCTGGATGCAGCTTGAAGGCAGCCTGCGCTATGAACTCCTGCACAATCTCAGCAGGCCAGCAGGTCTGCATGCCATCCTGCATGACCAGTATGCCACTTTGCCAGCTATCACACCCTGCCTGGCAATCGGTGGTCCAGCCCTCACCTGCAATTCGCTGTGGTCGAGGCATTCGACATGGTCCACAGGAACCTGTAGGTGGCACCAGTGTGGGTGTGGGTGGGCAGGCAGGATACAGCTCCAGTCGGACCCTTGCCCTGAGCATTAGTCTTGCCCCTAGAATGCCACAGGCTCTGGTGAGCTCCTCCTGCCGAACAGGCCCTAGCCCTTCAGCATTGCCTGCGGGCACGCAGCACAGCCTTGACGCCAGCACTGTCTCTGTACTGTCCCCGGGGTGCCTCCTACCTGTGGAGAGGCACAGCACAAAGAGCTCGTGCCCGGATCGCTGCAGGCCTTTTATGGCGGGTACGAAGAACATTGCTTCATCATCAGGGTGTGCTGTCACTATCAAGATTCTCTGGGGGCGGCATGCCATGAGGCTCGCTCATCAGATACCCCACAGGCTCAAGTTCAAAGCCCTAGGTCAAACTTGACTCGACAAGCCTGCAAGAGAGGTTTCTGTCGACGTCTGACCCTGACTGCCAATACAGTGATCAAGGACCAGTCCCTGATCAGAATATTGCATAGGCGATAGCAGGACCAAAGGGTTTTCTCAGCACTTGCCACAGGAGCCTGGCGTTCCCATTAACACAGCGAGAGGTGCTCCAGGCAGTTCAAGATGAGTGCCCCTGGCCATGGCCAGGAGGGCTCTCTGCTGGCGGTGATTGGCGATGAGGCAAGCTTGCAGCCTGAACCAGCCAGCAGGCTGCTGACTGTAACGTGCGCCATATGCATCAGGACACAGCTGGCCACCATCTTGTACAAGTCCCACTCTATCTGTTGCTGCTCTGCAGGACACCGTGACAGGTTTTTTGCTGGCTGGCGTGGGCAATGTGGACCTCAGGCGCAAAACAAACTTCCTGATTGTCACAGAGAGTAAGTATGACAGCATGTGAACATGCTTGCTGAAGTCCCCTCACCCCATAGCCCAGTGCTCTAGCACTTGATAAATGAGTGCTTTCAGCTCTTGAAGATGCATCTGAGCCTGGCTGCACCAGCACAGCGGTGTTACCACTGTTGGAAATTGCATGGCAACAGTTCAGCACACCAGAAGCAAACCTGGCTCATCAGAGTCCCAACTCGTGGCCATTGTATCTCATGTCAGCTTGATACAGCCTGAGCCTGGCTGCACCACTGGCTGCAGAAACTGCCATCAAGACGATCGAGGATGCCTTCAAGGAGTTCACGAACCGTGAGGACATCGCCATTGTCATGATCAGCCAATATGTGAGCCCCTCTTAAGGGCCTTGTGGGAGATGCTTCAGGCTGACACTGCCATGCCATTGCTTGATTGCATGAGGCCCTGTGCAGCGGCCTATGCAGCGCCTGCGTGCTCATCTGCTTCCTGATCCAGGGAGCATCTGTGCATGGCCATCCGCACAGACTGATGCATTCTGGACTGGTAGAGCCCTGCCATTGCATATGGCAGCTGGCAGGCACAACTTTTATGCTGTCTTCAATGTGCTGCAGATCGCCAACATGATCCGGCACATGCTGCAAAACTACAGCAAGGTGAGCAGGTTTCCTGCTCAGCTACGCCTTGGCTGCAGCAGTAGTATTGTTCATGACGCCATTCTTGATGCACTGCAGCCCATTCCAGCAGTCTTGGAGATCCCCAGTAAGGAGCACCCATACGACCCCAGCCAGGACTCGATTTTGTCCAGAGTTCAGGGCATGCTAGGTGCAAATTAATGGTGCAAAACTTTTGCAAGCAGCTGTATGGTCAGGCTATGTGGCATATATCATGATCGTGGTCAGTGAAAGCTGAAGCAAGAAATGGAAGACAGACTTAGTCCCTGGATGAAGCCCTGAGCGCTGTCTATGTCATAGTTGGGCAGGCGTACTCATCAGAGACACAAAGAGTGCTGGCAGATCAGCATGGTCAGACGTCTGCAATGCTGGTCCCTATGGTGCTGCCGCCTCTCTGCGACAGCTCTGCACCGCTGGCTGGCAACCTCCCGTCGATCTTATCTGCAACGCTGTCAGGTGTTGCAGCTGGCGGCTCCCCGGCCTTGAGAGGTGCCTTTCCATGAGCTACCAGCAACCTGTCGTGCGCCTTCTCTGCCTCCTCCTTCCAGCTGAACCGGGAAAGGCAGGTAAGCAGGACGACTGCCATGGCCACTGAGATGCCCAGCTGATCAAGCCAGAGCCCCAGGATGCCCATGCCCAGCTTGAAGGTCAAAATGCCAGCCAGGGGCATGCCCAGCCCCCAGATGATCGTCAGATTGACAAGGGCTCCCAGCCGCTGCCTGCCGCAGCCTCGAAGCACGCCAAAAACCACGGAGACAATGCCGTCGCCTGCAGAGCATCGCAAACATCAGCTGCCTTGCAGCCGCATAATGGTCGGAAGCACATGCCTGGGATGGCATCATGCAATACTTCTGCTGAGCTTTGGTTTGCACAGGGGAGACTCACCCAGGAGGGCGAGGCCCAGAGGAATGGCAATACCAGCAAAAGCTGCAACCACAGCAGCATCCTTGGTGAACATCTTGGCCCACACGTTGCGACTGCAGCAGATGATGACTGCAAACACCCCCGATATGGCACAACCCATTATAAGAGCCGCCTGCAGCAGTGCAGGGCAGGCTTGAGCCTGTTGCGCAGAAGCTCAGCACATTGCATTTGCAGCCTTGCGCTTCACCAGCTGCAATGCCATTCAGGGGATGGGGGAACAGGCGAAGCCTGTGAGCAGCGAATCGGAGGCCTGCCTGCCTGGAATCACTCTGAACCCTGGCTGACCTTAACAGCCAGCGTGGCCACTCCATGGTTACCCGCCCCCAGCTCATTGCTGACTCGCGTGCCCACGGCATTGGAAACGCCATGCACTCCCAGAAATCCCCAGCTGTGGGTGCGCAGGGCCAGCCCCGTGGCAGCAACCATCACCTCCGCATTGGGCAGCATGCCTGCACAGCAACTCGTAGGTCTTCTTCCATTGAGCGAAACGCCTGCACACCAGGCTCTCCCAGCTGCATCAGCAGGCCCATCACCCTGGATCTGGAGCAGCCACTTGCATGGCTACACCTCCTTGCAGCGCATGAGAGGCATTAGCCATGCAACGCTACACAAGCCCAGTGCAAAACAGTCACCAGCAGCATCAGGGCCTTGCCTGCTAACCAGAGCCATGACTGGTGCAGTGACGGTGCAGCATGGTGGGCGCGTGGCCCACATTGGATGGAGGTTTAAGTTAAACTGAAGGATACCATGCCCTTCACTCAGCAGCACAAACAAGCCTGATGACACCCAGACACTGCTGCTGCATGCGTTCAGAGGCTTGCCGCATCGCTTGCCTGCAAAGATGATGATCAGCTCGTAGCTCCACCAGTGCAGCGCAGTCATGGCTGTGGACGGCAAGGCCACAGACATGAAGGCAGCAGTGTCCTGCCAGGCCTCCCTGCTCCACCCAGTCCAGGCCCTGCAGCAGCAGCCTCTGCCATTGCGGCAGTCTGTGGTAAGAGGTGCATTGTCAGCGCTTGCTCTACGCAGGAGAGGCATGTCACCCGAGCATCTGTGCTCCAAAGAGCATAGAGCCTGCCCAGGAAAGGGACAGAGCAGCACAACGTCTCACTTCCAGAACAGGGACGGCTCGTCTGTGCAGCTGTATGGGCATGCTGAACAGCTGCATGTGGGCGCATGCAGCAAGGCTTGCTGGATGTGCGGGCAGGCTCACTGTTCATCAGGGTGGCGGCCTGTGTGATGGGAGACCACATAGGCCAAGGTCAGTAGCAGGTGGGTGCCGGCGATGCCCCAGCTGGCCATGGCACCCCCAATGAGGCCATAGCCTGCTGCATAAATGAACAGGTAGCACCAAAGGGGGGCCACCAAACTCACAATTCCTCCGACAACCATCACAGGCTTGACGACGCCTGAAGTGAGATGAAGATCACTGATGACCTTGCACAGGCAACCTCAAGCTGAGGGAGAACTGGTAATTGCAGCTGAGAGCGCCAGCCAAACTCACAAGAAGCCACAATCTGCTGCAATTGGCTGCAGCTGTTGATTTGGTTCTGGCTGCACTGCTGAAATGCATGGCCTGAAATTTTGCTGCCTAGGCTGCATGCATGGCTTGCCTTGGACGATCAGGTACCTTCTGCAGCACTCTGCCGCTGCCATGAGCGGAAGGCAGGGGGACCAGACAGAGGCATAATGGGCCGCAATGCGAGCAAGGTCTGGCTGCTGCCCTGCAGGGCGATGAGCGGCTGTCATGACATCCTGAGGGTCTAGCGTGCTTATGACTGCTGCACTCTGGGACGCTTGCCAATACTGGTGCCAGATGCCTGAGACAGGTCAGGAGCAGCGACAGCTGCAAAGCTGGAATGCACCAGGAACAGCCAGCCGCTCACCTAATAACCTGAGTAGCCATTCTCCAGCAAACACCCACAGCGCAATGCACGGCACGGAGGCCAGCAGCGAGAGCAGTATTGCTCGCTGCAGCACAATGCCGAGCAGGGCATGCCTGTTGGCCCCAAAAGCCTGGCCTGCAAATGTGTCAATGCCACTTCCAACGCCAAATACGACTGCCAACCCTACAGCAACATCATCAGTCTCAGAAGCTTGCACAGATGAAGGCTCGCAGAGCTCCAAGCTCTCACACCTGTTGCTGATGTCAGTGTCTGCGCAAGGAAGTAAGCTGAAATGTCTGTTGCACCCAGACGACCCACCATAATCTGCAGCAACAACAGCAGAATAGAGTGGTGGCAGCATGACAGGGTTGGTTGGCAGCGCAACAATGCCCACCGTCACTGCTATGCTGCCAGCATGATGCAACACTTCTGCCACACTCAGCGGCCATGCCAGCTGCAATTGCCTGCACTCAATGCAACAAGATTACGACGTGTCTTGGTACTCACAAGTGATTGGCTGTGCTACCTTTGATTACAAGAGCAAAGGTAATGTACAGAAGTTGAGAATGCGTATCGAGAGCCTGTTGCTCTGCAGCCAAACCCAAGCATAATGCGCCGGCATGTTTACCTGTTGGACTCAGCCTTGAACGAATGCAGCAGCTGAGGTGTAAAGCCAGACGGCGGGTCGGATGAGTGTGCTGTGCCAGCCTCGGGTTTCGAGCTGCTAGGAGTGGACTCGTCCAGTAGACGCTGCTTGCCTTCAGGGCGCATTGTGGAGCTGGACGTGCCCTGCAACCCACCATCGGCTGCAGTTTCCTGCATGGGCTCCAGGGGCTGACTGACTGAAGCTGTCAGATAGCTGGGTAGGGTAACCTTCAAGATCAGCAGGCAACATCTGGCAAATTTGCCTCTGGTGCTTGTTTGTGCAGCCAGAATGGTGCTGATAAACGACTGGAATCTTGCAGCAGGTCAGCTCCGATACCCAAATCTTTTGACTTCAATTTTACCCTGCCTCAACCGAGCTATTTGCATGCCACACTGCAGTTGTCACGGTCTTCGTGGGCACGGTCTGGGTAAACAAGAACAAGTGAGTTGGACATTCAGCCTCAACATCATTTTGGAACACAATTGATCCTGGTGTACACTCAAGTGCCAGGTTGATGTTTTTCCTTGGGCTGGTCTGCAGATGGCGTCTGACGGGCTTGAAAGAGCCTCCTGGCAGTCCACCTCCACAGCGTATAAACAGGAAGTCCCCTCTCAAGGGCAATGAGGGGATCCTCTTTGACTGGGTGGGCATCCCGGCTCAGCCTGCGCGTTGTCCTGCGCAATCAGATCAGTCCAGCAAGTGGCATGAGGCCCCTGTAAGCAACATCATGGCACCATGCTGCAGGAGGTCCCTCTCGTGCAGCACCTGCTGGAGGCGGGACAGGAACACCTGTTTGCCAAGTGGCCAAAGCCAGGTACACCAGGAAGCCAGACCTTGTCCTCCTGTCAACGTCTTCATCACTCCTTCAGCACTCAATGCCACCTCTAATGCCAATGCACAGAATCATGAGCCATGCGAGGGTGCTGCCCATGTGGGGGGGCCTCCCACCCATGGCCATGGCCATGCCCAGTGTGCCCCTCCCTGATGCCCCTGCAGGCAAGCACGACAACGACAAGCGCCGGCTGATTGAGCAGCTTGCCCACCTGGACAAAACATACGCTGGGGGGCTGAGAGCTTACCTGCACCACGCGCGTCAGCTGCTGCAGGCCGCCAAAGACGGTGAGCACCTCTGCTCAAGCTGCTGCCACACAGCGTACCTGCACCAGCTGCTTCAGGCTCCATACATGGTGCAACATGCCGCCACCTGCTTCAGGATAGATTGCGCATACACCAATCATTCATCTTGAGCATGCAATGCACTCACCGCTGGTGGAGGCAGCCCCTAGTCTGCAGCTTCCTGGTGTACCTGGCTTTGGCCACTTGGCAAACAGGTGTTCCTGTCCCGCCTCCAGCAGGTGCTGCACGAGGGGGACCTCCTGCAGCATGGTGCCATGATGTTGCTTACAGGGGCCTCATGCCACTTGCTAGACTGATCTGATTGCGCAGGATAGTCTGCAGCTGCTAGCATGCATCTTGCACATGGACCAGCCGGGGAGCAAGAGACCACTTGGAGACCAAGTTTGCTGGCAGGACTCAGCTGATGGCCTGGCACAGCGATCTTTCTATTCTGTCAGTCATGTGCTGGGATTACACGGCTGGGCAACCCTGCAACCTGCTACCGCAGGCTCAAACCCATACGAGGGCTATGTGCCAGAAGTGCCGGAGGGCGTGAAGCTGGACTTTGGCAGCCCCCAATTTATCGACTATGAGCGCATTGGTGTGCTGCAAAGGCTTGATGACCCACTCCTCTAGAAGCTGCTTACCCCAGCTGTGCCTGCAACTTGAAAGCATCGTTCTTCAGGAGGGGTCCATGCTGCATCCCTCCCCATCCACATCCCTGCCACTGCTCATGCACCCAGCAGGCAGCACCTCTCGGCCATTCAACTGTGGGAGGGGCAGATTCAACCAAGTCTTGTCCACCCAGCACCCTGCTTCTACACGTATATACCTTGTGTCATGCCTGCAATGAGAAGACTTTACCATGCAGGTGTGGAGGCTGCTGGGTCAGCAGCCTTCGTCCTGGTGGCTGGGGGCCTGGGGGAGCGTTTGGGGTACAGCGGCATCAAGCTGGCCCTCCCAGCAGACTCTGCTCGTGGGGCCTGCTACCTTCAGGTCGGCAGACGCCCCAGCTGCATCAGCCCTGGCATTACAGACTCTTGATGGTGCAGGGTCCCAAGCTGCAAAACCCTTGACATATAGATACACGACTCCCACAGACACCCTGTCTGGCATCTGGTCACTGTCTCTGGAAGGCCACACAGCCCACCCAGTACAGCTGGCTGACTGCCAGCCACAGCAGACTTGTGCGGAGAGCATTGCGGCCTGGCAGGTCGCTGCGCACATATGCAGCACTGACAGCCAGCCGCCTGCGCGGGGGACCAGGCCTTGTACCAGAAGGCAAGCGTCTGCAACAGTCGGGCGCTGCCCCTGCAGGTCTATGCGGAGAGCATCCTTGCCCTGCAGCAGAAGGCGCATGAGGGCGGCAGCAGCAGCCTCCTGCCCCTGGTCATCATGACCAGTGACGACACCCACCAGCGCACGCAGCAGCTGCTGGACAGCCACTCCTTCTTTGGGCTGTCCCCCAAGCAGGTGCACCTTCTCAAGCAAGAGAAGGTAAGAGGCAGACTGTGGGCAAAGGCTGGCTGCACTGCTGGGCGGTGTCAACTGTGGCACCTTCAGATGCTGCTTGCTGCCACAAAGCTGGCTGCTGAAGGCGAAGCATGCGCGCTGCATCACAGCTGCAGTCCAGATCGAAACTCTCGCTTTCACTGCATCATCTGCACAGAACATCATGCAGTCCATGACACATCTGGTACCACAGCAGCAAAGGGCCCACTTGCAGCCCCTGGCACCTGCATGTGCATGTACATCCAGGAGCTGGGGCACTTGTGTGGTGCCCAACCTGCACATGGTGCTCACTCGTCTCTGTGCATGAGGTCTGTGTACAGATTAAAGGCTAGCTCTGTTTGTATGTCGCTTCCTGAACTGAGCTGAGCTTTGCACGTGGCGGGCCTGATGCATGGTAGAGCCCAACTGCATGCCTGGCCTGGCGGGGCTTGGTGCACCCTCCTCACTCTCCTCACTGGCCAGCCCGTCCCCCACCTGTGGATGACCTGTGGCGTCATTGGGGTGCTGGTCTGAATGACAGCCCCATTCTGCCCCCAAAGGTCTGCAACATGTCACGGGTGGCAGTGGCCTGCAGGTGGCCTGCCTGATGGACAATGATGCCCACCTGGCCCTGGACGAGCGCGACCCCTACTCGCTGCAGACTAAGCCCCACGGGCATGGGGACGTGCATGCACTGCTGCACTCCTCCGGCCTGGTGGAGAAGTGGAAGAAGGCAGGCATCCAGTGGGTCTGTTTCTTCCAGGACACCAACGGCCTCGTCTTCCGGGGGCTGCCCACCGCGCTGGGTGAGTGTGCATGTCGGCTGCACCACCTGGGTGCTGCCCTAGCTGGAGGACCTGCAACTTTGGTCAGAAGGTGTTTCTGACCATGCTGCCGCAGGTGTCAGCAAAAGGACCAGATATGGCCCTTGTGAATGCCCTGCAAGGACTGCTGGCGTCTCATGTCTCACACCCCTGGCTTGCCTGCAGGCGTCAGTGCCAAGAACGGCTATGACGTCAACTCGCTGTGCGTGCCGCGCAAGGCTGGGGAGGCCATCGGGGGCATCGCCTGCCTCCGCAGCGAGCGCAGCGGGAGCAGCATGACCATCAACGTGGAGTACAACCAGCTGGACCCCCTGCTGCGGGCCACGGTCAGCCCTGAGGGTGACGTCAACGATGACAGTGGGTGGTCCCCCTTCCCTGGTGAGGGCCTGCCTGCCATGGCCGCTACTGCAAACCAACAGCTCCTCGTCCTCTCCGCCCGCACAAAGAGTTTGTCTTCAAGTCAGCTGACCTTGCCCAAGCCTACAGGGAGTATCAGCAACACAACCAAGTAGTATGAGCGGCTGCCAGTGGACATTGCCTTGTGTCAAGTCTGGCTGAACCTTCCCATGCCTACAGGCGGCATCAGCAGCCCAGCCAGTCCAGCTGAAGCTACACGCATGGCCAGTTCCTTGTGCCAGTCTGGCCAGAAGAAAACTACATGTGTACCGTGCTGAGCTCAGCTGAGCTGCATTCCGCGCCTGCAGGCAACATCAACCAGTTCATCCTCAAGGTGAGCTCCTATGCCACCTCCCTGGCGCGCACGAGGGGCCTGATTGCAGAGTTTGTCAACCCCAAGTACAAAGACGCCTCCAAGACGACCTTCAAGAGCAGCACGCGCCTGGAGTGCATGATGCAGGACTACCCCAAGGCCCTGGGCAGCTCGGCTGCTATTGGCTTCACTGTGGTCAACCAGGTGGGTCAGGCAGCTGAGCCTGGGCAGGACCCGCATATGCTGTCGATTTCTACGTTACTGTGTTGGACAGCTTTGCCAGCATGGGCTCATAACCCTCCCCTCAACTCTTCATGGTCTCTTAGGAATTGCTTGGCGTCGTCTCATGGGCTTCACAGGTAACACTCAGGTACAACTGGATGTGTTCGTCTCAAGTTGGCACAATGCCAGCTGCCCAATGCGCACAGACTGAGGCTGGTGGCAGCATGTGTTTGCAGTGTCTGGTGCTGCGCCTTTTGCGGACCCCCACTGAGCACTGTGCTCTCGCCCCATCTGTGCAGGTGTGGAGCACCTACTCTCCAGTGAAAAACTCCCCAGCGGACGCCCTGGCCAAGGCCAAGGCAGGCAGCCCAAGCCACAGCGCCACGACTGGGGAGCTGGACATTTACAAGACTAACTGCAGGCAAGCTGTCACGCTGCCACACTCCTGTTTGAACTGTGCATACTGCTGCATAGCTAGACCACCTGCAGGCAGGTGCCAAAACTGCCTTCATGTCCAACCCGTCTGAGCATGGTTGGGGATTTCTGTGGGCCGTCGAGCCTGCCTGCAAGACACATGGCTGACCTGGTCCAGCGTGGCAGAACATGTTGACCGCGTGGTCATTGACTGGCTTGGAAATCTACTGACAAGTCTTCCAGCGACAAGTGAGACCTGTTGCTCCAGGGTATTCTACTCTGTGACTGCAGAGCGCTGCAGCTGGTGGGTGCAGACGTGGATGGCCCAGTGGATGCCACCTTCAATGGCTTGGATGTGGAGCTGTACCCTCGAGTCAGCTGGACCCCCCTCTTTGCACTGACGTTTGATGACCTGAGGGTGGGCACTGCACCTGCCAGCAGCAAGAGGCCACCAGGCTGTGCTGTGGGTGTGCTCAGGCCCCCTGCATTGTCCTGCCTGAGCCACAGCTTGTGCAGTCTGCAGCAGAGCCGCCCTGCATGGATTGCATCAGCTGCCCAGCTTTCTGTTGCTCTACCCTGTTCATGCACAAGCTGCAGCACTGGCTGCCTGAAGCCCAGGAGAAACAAAGTAGCCGCAACGCTGTGCTGGTCTGTTGCATTCTGAGCAAGTCCTAAACATGTCTAGTCATCTCTACCCTGGCTGTAGCACCTGCTACGCCGCCGCAGGATGGGCTCACCGCCCTGCTGGTGAATCCTCCTGGTGAAGCGAAGCCTGTCCTGGCTGCAACACCGGCCACCAAAGCCCTGAGGGGTGCACATCAGCTGTAGCGCTGCGGTGGCCTGTTTGCCCTCTTCATGTGAGGCGCCCCTCCACTCTGGCTGCAGCACCGGCTGCCTGAGCCCCAGGATGTGCACATCAGCCGCAATGCTGCTCTGGTGGTGGAGGCAGCAGAGGTGACCCTCCACAAGCTGGAACTGGCGGGGGCGCTCGTCATCGAGGCCAAGTGAGCCTCCGGTCGTGTGGCAGTGGCGCCTGGCGCTGTCTCCCAACGCTGCCACTGCAGCGCTGTTCGATGCTGGGCTGGCTTGAAATCATGTGGTGCTTCCATCCCCTGCAAGAACCCATGGGCCTGCTAGCTGCTCCCCCCCTGCGGAGGCCCCTGTGTGCATAGGCGCGGCCTTTCCCAGCCGGCTGCCCTAGGGCCCTCTGCTACCCTGTCTGCAGGAGGCTCACCACTGCTTTGCATGTGGCTGCTGTGCTGCAGACGAATCTGGACCAGATGAAGCCTCAGCAGCTGCCCTGACCTGCAGAGGCGAACCCCACTCTCTGCGCCAGGGTGCTGGGGCCATTCCCCTGCCTGCTGCTCAAGGCCCTCTGCTGCCCCTGCCTGCAGGACGCCTGAGGCCTACATCAACATCGAGCAGATGCGTGTGGTGCAGCGCAAGGGGTGGGAGTGGGAGCCTGTGCGCGAGGGGGACCAGGCCACTGAGGAGGAGCGCATGAGGTAATAATCCCCCAAGGGTTGCACAAGGACCCATGTCACACAAGTGGCAGGGGACCTCTCGTGGACGCATGCCCTCGAGGCCGGTGATCATGGATGGGAGCACTGCTGCTGTGGGTGTGAGCATATGTCCACCTTGTGCTGTCTGGGCTTACGCCTCATCAGACGGAAAACCCCCCTGCCGCACTCCGGGCAAGCTGTGCTTCTCGACAACGGGCTGCCTATATCCCCGGCACGCTTGCAAGGCAGTCCACTCGTGCTCACAGCCACTTCGTCTGCAGGGGCTTCCGCGTGAATGAGCACGAGACAGAGCACCTGATCTACTCCCAGCCGGGCGAGTACGTCATTGGGCGCAGCCGTCCTCCCACCCCACGCCCACGATCTCCAGTGGGACACAGCCTCTCCCTGCCAGCCTCCCCTGAGCAGCCCAGGTGACCCCGTGACTGTCCTTGCTTTCTGGCTTGTGCGTGGTCTTGCGGGTAACCCTGCATGAAAATGGAGTCCCACCTGACGCTGTCTCTTCTGGCTTCTCTGGAGGCCCTCACAGCGGCTCCCACCCCGCGCGGGCCTTCAGAGGCCCAGGTGGCCAGCATCCACACCCGCTGCTTCTGCCACTGTTGGAAGCTGCAGCCCCTGAAGCTGCCCGCCCCCTGCAGGGCCCAGGGGCAGGCACAGCCGAGTTTGCAGCCCAGCCCCTCGAGGTCAACCCAGCCGCAGCCGCCTCAGGCGTCCCCTGCACCCAAGCAGGAGGCGTCAGCGTCAACTCCCAGCAAGGCGGCTGCGGCAGAGAGGCAGGACAGCTCCCAGGAGCCTGCACAGGTCAGCTCTGGCTGTGATGGGGTGGTGCCAACCCATCGGGCAGCGCTCTGTGCAGGTGCTGCTGGGGCTGTGCAGGTCTGCTGCAGGGTGGGCAGCTCCTGCAGGACAGCTCCAGCCCGGCAGCCCAGATCAGCCCCAGCACCTTTTGGGCTGATGCAGTTGGACTGCGCGGTTTGAGTTGCGGGGTTCACCACTTAGTCAAATGGGGCGTTCCTTAGGTGGTGAAGAGAGGCAGGACATTTCCAACAGGGCCACCGTGGTGGTCCTGCCATCATGATCGCCCCTCCGCAGGGGTGCGGGCGGGTGAGATCTACTCCCCCGTGCTTGGTTCATGCGGCTGACCACCACTGCCTCAGCCTTTGTGTCTGCACAGTGTCCAGCCATCCTTCTGAGCGACCTCTCTGCCTCCCTTCCATGCCCTGAAAACCTCTCCAAGCAGTTGACCTGCCTGCCTGTGTCCTCCAGGTGAAGCTGGAGGCTCCCAAGGCGCCTGCTCCCTCTGGTGAGAAGCCAGATGCTGGGTCGCCGGCGCCCAAGGCTGTGGCCACCAAGCCAGCCGGGGAGCAGGACTCCTCCAAGCAGCAGAGGCAGGCGCCATCCAGCCCTGCCCCTGCTGCTGAGGCCCAGGGTCCTGCGGCCTCTGAGCTGGGGGCCAGCAAGAGGACGGCACCGCCAGGTGCCGCACCCCAAAAGGCCGAGCGCGAATCCAGGTCTCCTCCATCTAGCCAGGCTGCGTCCGAGACCAAGTTGTCCGCCGCCAAGCTGCCTGGTGCTACTGAGGGAGGTGACCGGCAATCAGGGGCTGCTGAGGGGAATGGGAAGCCCTCTGGCGCTGCTGGGAGAAACGGGAAACCCTCTCGCTCTGCAGAGGGCGGCAGCAAGCATCCACCAGCTGCTGATAAGGCGCCCACCGCCTCTGATGCGCTCAGGAGCAATCAGGCTGCTGCCGCCGACGCTCCATCTGGCAGGTCACCTGGTGCTGGTGCTGGTGCCGGCGCCGGGGCAGGAGCTGGGGCAGGCAAGGCCCTCGCAGAGGACAGCCAACAGTCTGGTGCTAGGGCCGACAAGGCGACTGCTGAGGGCAGCAAGCCGTCCACTGCTGAGGGCAGTGCCGAAGCGCAGCGGGCAGCCAAGCAGATCACGGGCGACGCACTGTCGGCAGCCAGCAAGGCGCGGGCGGGCTCGCCTCAGGCGGCCCCTTCTGGGACCGCGTCAGCGAAGCAGGGGGCCCTGTCGGCGCTGCGGAGCCAGGCCAGCAGCGGCTTGGGGATGCAGGTGCGACAGCTGCACCAGGTGTGGCTGTGTTTGCTCTTCCAAGGTCAGGCCCCTGCAGCAGCGCATGGCTGCGGGTAAGAAACTTCTGACCACTCTGCTCGCCTGGCTGCCTCCCAGAGCATGGCAGTAGCAACAGTGGCCTGCAGGTTAGACCGGCTGAGACCCTGCCTTCTTGAAAAATGCAGAGACGGCAGATGCGTGATGAATGTTGTCCATCTTTTTCTTAAGTGCTTGAGCGAAAACTACTTCTGGTGGCTGCAGCAAAGGGCACAGATGCCTTCCAGCAGGCTGCAGCCCTGGACCACACTATTTGTCCTCTGCAAGCCTTCCCAGGGTGGCTGGTGCTGTCTGTGTGTGCAGGAGGGGGCAAGGGTGCCCTCCAGCGAGGTGCAGCCCCTCAGCGCAAGGTCCAGCTCGGGCGCGCAGGAGTCCCTGCGGCCGGTCGGCCGCAGCAACAGTGGAACGGCGCGGGCTGCCGCAGCATTTGCGGCCGCCGACCTGTTCGAGCGGCAGCGCAGCGGCTCTTCCTCCCTGGAGCAGGAGCAGGTGCCTAGGGATGGGGCTGCCCTCACGCGCCTCAGCAGCGGCAGGCAGGGCGGTGCGGCGGCGGCTGGTGCTGCTGGGGGCAGTGGCACAAGCAACAGGAGCGGCGCATCAGGCTCGCAGGGCAGCCAGCCTGTGCCTGCTGCTGCTGACGGCGCAGGAAGCAAGCGGACTGATGGCGGCAGCAGCAAGATAGCTGCAGAGCCAGGCAGGGAGGGCTCTGCAGCCGCCCCCAGCAGCAGCGGCGCAGGCAGCGCCCCCTCGCCTGGCCCAGCCAAGGCTGGTGCAGGCATCGGCAGGGAGACTGCAGGGGCCGCTCAGGCTGCTGCTGGGGCCCCCAGCAGCAGCAGCAGCCGCAGCCCCAGCAACGCTGCTGCTGCTGGGAGCGGCGGCCCTGGTGCTGAAAGGGAGTCACCTACCCCAGAGGTGAACAGTCGGGGGTTGACGACCCTGGCCCGTGACCGCCCCCCCAAGGACGCCCGCGCGAGCATCCAGGTGCAGCCCTACAGCCCCGAGGCACGCAACCTGGTGACACAGGCCGCGTCCTGGGCTCAGCAGCGTAGCAGCCAGGTGAGCCAGCAGTGGCCACCTTCTGTCTGCGCCAAGCAAACTGTCCAGGTGATGCTTGGCTTGCACCCAGACAGCAGCACCCGCTTCCAGCGTCTGTGGCTCATCATGCCTTGTCCTGGAGTGGAGTGGCAGCTGCCAGCATGGGCCCCTCAGCAGCCTGGCAGCTCCTGGTTGTGCCCAGAGGTGCTGCCCGCGCTGCATTTGTGGAGGTGCTGCTGCAGGATGGTGAAGGCGAGGCGCCTGATGGTGGCAGCTCTGGTGCGCAGCCAGCGGCGTCCAGGGGCAGCACCGCTGCAGCCAACTCAGGCACCAGTGCCCGGAGCGGCGATTCCCAGGTGACTCCCCTGTCTGCACTGCCTGTCTTGACAGCGCCCCATCTGCACATAGGTCACCTGCCCGTCTTGCACAGTCTGCAGTTCTGTGAGGTACCGCCTGCATTGGCTGCACGCACGTGTTATCAGTGGCACACACTGGAGGGGGTTCCATGCTCATGTGTGGCGCCTGAAGGCGATTGCCCAGCGCTGGGGCAGCACCTGAAGGCTGAGCCTGAGGGATGTGAGTTGGGTGCAGGATATAAAGGGCAAGCGTGAGGAGAAGGGTGCTGAGAGGCTGGCTGAGGCTGCAGCAGCAGAGAGCGTGCCCAAGGACGAGGTGCAGTTGAAGAAGCCAGCAGGTGAGAGCGGCTGCCACCAGCTTTGCAGACCCCTCCCCCCTGGTGTCTCCTTGATGGGGCGGGCAGCTCCCTGCATGCCCATGTCCATGCTGTGAAAGCGAGCCCTCTGCAATCAGTCCTGTGGTGGGCAGCCCCTTGTGCACAGCCCCTCGTGCATTGCGCAGGATTGGCAGCAAATTCTCCCCATGCTCTATACACCAGCTTGCACCCGCCCTGAACGCCACATACCTGCAGGGTAACAGGCCCACCATCCCTGGTCTGGTCCTGCCCAGGCAGGTCAGTCCTGAGCTCTGATCTAGGCATCTCTGCCCAGCTTGCGATAATGCCCTTACCCTGAACATGAAGCATGGCTCACGTAGCTCTACAGCGCCACGCTGACCTGACAATTTCGGCATGCAGCAAATGTTAAGAGCCCCACTGGAACACCTGGACACATCATTCCAGAAGTATCAGATGACGAGGGCGATGATGATGAGAGTTCGTCTGGCCAGGCAGGCCCAGCCAAGTCTGGTATGAGCAAAAGTCAGAAGAAGCGTGCCAAGGCCAAGGCACGAGCTGCCGCCCGTGCTGAGGACTCTTGAGCCTCACAAAGAGCACTCTGCAGGCAGTAGCCCCCCGCTAGCCTCCATTGGAGATGTCTGTTCCAGAATGAATCTCACAATCAGTGCTGTAACGTGCCCAGCTGCTCTCTGAAAGGTTACAGGGCAGCCTCTTGCCATTGATGTGTGCTGTGCCTTCATCAGATTCAGACTGTCGTGCAACATCAACTGAGACAATAATCAATGGTAGCTGCGGCTGCTGCGGTGACTGTCATCATACGCCTTCTCACGCTCCCTGCCGCGGTCCCTGTGCCTTTCCCGCGACCTGCTGCGCCGCCTGCATCAGCATATCAACATCTGGGGGTGCTTCTAAAATAGGGTGCACTTGGCTGTGTGCACTGAGACCAGCATCACAACTGCGGACACACACATGCTGCCCTGTGCTGTGGGATGGAGGCTGACTGATCGATGAGTCAGCCTGGCTCCATGGGCACCACACAAGGCCAGACAAGGACATGCAACAGCCATGCAGGAACACCAGCGGGCCTGTTGGCCGAGGGCAGCTGCTACATGGCAATGTGCCAGGCTGAGCACCTGTAGTCCCGGTCCGACCTGCCATCCCTGGAGGACCTGCTGCTGCCATACCGATCCCCCCGCACACTGTCCCTGCAGCATGGAGGCTGCACGTCAGCTCCACGCTGGCTCACGCAACAGGCAACGATACAGATGTGCGACACCTCCTGTTCTGTAGTCAGGGCACAGGCACAGTCTTGCGGCTGCCCTTCAGGTGCAACATCAGGCACAGCAGAGCTGTCTGGGCCTGACTGCAGGACTGTGCACAGCACTGCCAGCCTTGTCGTCCATCGCAGCATCTGCCAGGACTGACTTGAGGTATACAGGCACATCAGATAACAGGCAGCTGTGCCAACCTGGAAGTGGGTGATCTGATGGACAGCTGCCTGCAAGGCCCATCTGGTGAGCCCTGTTCACCGGCTGGCGGGAGTGGCGTTGCTTGAGCAGACGCAGCAAAGCACAGTGCACAGGCATGCCCGGCGCTGGAGCTGACCCGTCGCCTTGCTGGCTGGAGCGGCAGGTGCAGCCCCGTTCATCCGGCTACCACGCATGTCAGGCCAGGCAAGTTACAAGCATGTTGTGCAAGACTGACCTGGGTTCATGCCGGCTGGAGTGGCGGTCATGGCTTCGCTCAGGGCCTCGCTCAGATGAGCGCGGTTGGGCATCTGGCCGCCCCATCATACCGATCACCGGCGGCCCTGGCAGCACCGCCTGCCCCGCATACTTCGTCTCCAGCTCGGTGTGCTTATCACGGATGGCCTTCCACCCCAGGTACTGCTTGCCCTCCAAGTGGTCCTGCCGCAGGGGGAGGGGAGGGGGCGTCTTTGAGGGAGGCGCAGCAGCGGCTGTGTAGCCTGAGCGTGCGCTGTGTCTCAAGGCAGCAGCAGGACACAGATTGCTGGCGGCAGAGGTCGTGACGCAGGTTGTGCAGCAAGCTGCAGGGCTGGGCACGGCACGTGTGCACAGCGCAGGCACAAGAGGCAGGCTGCAGGTGCGGGCACAGCGCAGGCGCCAGGCAGGCTGGATGCACATGCACAGTGCAGCTGACAGGCAGCTCGCGGGTGCACAAGGCAGGCGCCGGGCAGGCTGCTCAGGCACAGCACAGGCACAGCACAGGCAGGAGGCAGTCCCCATGAGAACAGGCACGCCCCAGGTACGCACCCCGAGAGTGGGTCCCACCTGCCGGCGCTGCTCGTTGTCCGTGCTGTTTATGAACACGCCGCAGACCTCGCACACCGTCATGATGCGCTCTGGCTGGGTGAGCTGCTTCTGCAGGGCATCGTGCTGGGCCTGGAATGCCTCAGCCTGCTGCACACAGACCATGCTGCCGTCCACGTCGCCCTGCTCTGCCAGCTGGGAGGACCGCTCCGTGGCGGAACGCTGCTGCACCTGCAGAATAGGCATAAATGCTTGGTCGTGGGGCTTGGCTAGCCAGGGGCTCAGATCAACAGTGCTTCTGCTGGGAGGAAATCTGCATGGCGTTGCGCTGCCAGTCCACTCAAGAAAATCACATACCCTAGGCCAGGCAGGTATGCGCCATGCAGCTGGCAGGTCGTGCTGCTGAGGGACTCGGCTGGAGCAGTCGTATGATTTTAAGTGCATGCAGCATCAGCCTGACGCCAGACAGATGGGCGCCAGCGTCTTGGGGCGTGTGCCAAGCTCACCTAGACACAGCAGAAAGAGCGCAGCTGCTCAGGACAGGCAAACACCTGGCAACATGCAGCCCTGCATGCCTGAGTCTGTGGACGCAGCGCCAGGCAATGTGAGACAGTGAGGTCCAACTTGGTGGGTGTCACCTAATTAGCACCAACAGGAGGACCAGGCAAGCAGGAAGGGACATGAAGCTCTCCCTTGTCCACAGCATCAGGAAGTCCATCTCCTCACCTTGGTGGCCGGCCTCCACGCAAAGCAGGGCCATCCGAGCTCGTAGGGGCAGGCATCTTGCCTTCCCCCAACCCACTGCACACTGTAGGATCAGGCCACACTGATGGCCTCTGGCCTCCTAACATAGCCATGCCAAAAGCTTTGAGATTGGAGAGGACCACATCAGAGATCTGCAGCCGCGAGCATGCCCCTCACCTTCATGGCCTCCAGCCCCTTGGTGGAGGAATAGTGTTGATGCACGTGACAAGACCACACGAGGACCTGCGGCTATAGGCATGCCCCTCACCTTGATGGCCTCCAGCCGTGCCCGGTCCTCCATGGTCAGCTGCCGCGCCCCGCTCTCCAGCACGGCCCGCTCCTTCTGCTTCTCGATCTTACGGTTCATGTCCCGCACCAGCTGAGACAGCAGCGACAGCAGCTCCCGCTCGTAGCCATGCCTGCAGGCAGGGGGCGCAGACTGGCTGGGTGCTGGCTGCCAGTCAGCAGGGGACGACGAACAGGCGCTGAGGCATGTGCGGTGCACACAGATGTAACCAGTGCCCGTTGAGGCGCCACGTTGCTCAATGCAAAATTAACTAGGGAGCCAGCTGGTGTGTGAGTGTGACAGGGCGCCCATTTCCGGCTATCAGCCCAAACAGCAGAAGCAGACGTGATGGTTCCCTGTGCAGCAGGCTGCAGAGCATGCACTGCAGGGGCTCACCTGACTTTTTCACGCTCATCAAGGCGGTCGTACTCAGACTTAACCCTCTCAAAATCAGCATTCTCCTCATGGATCTCATACTTGCAGGGCCCTGCAGCAAGCAGATGACATGGTGTCAAGGGCTCGACTGGCCTGCTGCTCAGCAAAGGCACGAGATCGCTCACGCCTCCCCTTGGCGGCGGCGCACAGAGCAGCTGCAAGGGCTGGGCCGTGACAGCTTGGGATCACTCTCTGAAGCTGGCCTCCCAGACCAGGGGGTGCCAATGCAGCACGGCATGGTGGCAAGGCCTTCCCCAAACACAAGCAGAGCCAGCCTGGGAGGTGCCCCTGCTTGCCCAGGCACCGCCCCTTGCCCCCTCCACACCAGGTCACCCACCTCAGCACCTGTTCTCTTCAGCGCAGCAGGGGACTGCTGGGGCGTGGCAATGATGCGGCTACTTACCTAGGTCGCTGCGAGTGTTCCTGAACAGCCCATAGGGGCAGAGACCCGCGAGATCATACTTGCACACCTCCCGGTCTGAGAACTCCAGCGGCTTGGTGCTGCGCTCATCCAGGGGCACATTGCGATCCCTCCCCATCAGCTCATCCAGCATGGCGCGCGTCTCGTCCATGGCGCCTACACCGGGCACCACAGGGGCTCGGGGCCAGGGAAGTTGAAGATCAAGGGCGCAGGGAAGCACACCGGATGCCAGCACAGCATGGCTGAAGTGATCTGGATTGAGGCCTGTTGAGGAGGAATGCCAGGTGCAGGTGCAGCACATGGCACAGCTTGCCTGGGCGCAGCAAGGGTGCAGAGCAGCACAAGGCAAAGTGCAGCAGACAAGCTGCCAGTGTGCAAGGAAGATATGTGACAGAAAAGGGCGCATGCAGAGAGCCCCTAACAACCTTTGCTCCGCCTCCGGAGAGGATTCCCTTCTCAGTAGCTCTCAAGTCCACTCAGCCTGCAGATCTTCCCTGTAGTGGCAGATCTGCCTGCTGCCTGCTGCACCAGCGGCTGAGAGGTAGGGATTCTGAAGCCAGGTCAAGATCACTAGGTGGTGGGTGCTACTCCCTGTCAGTAACCTGCCAGTTTGCCCATGCAATGCAGAGGGGTTTCCTGAGACCAGCTGATGAGCCAAGGCATGTTGAAGATGAAGTACAGCGTGATGCCTCAACCCAGCAAGCTGCTGGCAAAGGCCTGGAGGAGTGTCTGAAGCTGCTGAAGGGCCCAACCAACGAGCGCAGGTCTGCAGCCTGCCCTGTCAGAACTTGTAAGGCCTCTCTTCCCACGCTTACAAAGCGCTGCTACTTGCAGGCTTGTAGGGCTGCTGCTTGTCACGCGGCTGCTGCCCGCCGGTAATGAGGCTGCCATCCTCTCTGTGCACCAAGCACTTGGGATGGCCTTCCTGCAGCGGCTGCTGCTGCCGCTGACAAGCCAGCAGGCAAGACCACCTCTAGTGCACTCTTCCTTGGTGCAAATGCTGCCAGCTAAGGCTTTGTACAGCCTGGTTACATTCGTTTTTGACAGCATGACTGCTGCCAGCCAGGCGTGAGAGCTGCTGTGCCATCAAGTCCATGGTGGCCTGCAGAGCATGGTCATTCCTGATGGGAAGCAGCAGGGCAACGAGGCTGCCTGCGCCACCCTGGCCCTGGCAGTGCTGTCCAGCTTCTGTAGGGTGCCGCAGCTGGCCGCAGATCGTGTGACAATCAGCCTGGTGCCCGTGTTTGTCAAGGTGAGCCGGGCTCATGGCCATTTGCCCAATCGTCACAGGCACAGGAATCCCTCTTGGGAGAGCTGCGATGGCCACCAAAATCATCAGCCTGGTGCTGCTGTTGAGCAGGCAGCACTGGTGGCTGCCTGTGGCTTCTCTGTAATCGTAGCTCCCATGGCAGGCCCAGTCGGGAGAGCTGCGCTCCCAAACGCGGCCCCTTCCTAGAGGCACTGCAACAGCACATGGGCTTGGCAGCCCAAATTCAGCAGGCAGCTGCCTCGCCAGCGTTGTGTGCCTGCTGGCAAGCTGCTTGAAGCACCGACAAGCTGTTTTCATCTGAAGACTGCCTCTTGTGACCCACTGCAGCACATCAGGATGCACTGCAACAGGCAGCTAGCAATTCACAATGGGCTGGGTGTTCAGCAACTGTGTTCAGACAGGGCCCAGGCAGCAACACGCAAGCTAGGCACCGTGCCGCCCGTCCCCCTCTTTCGCCACCTGGGGCCAGAGATGCGCTGCAAGTAGATGCTTCCACCTGTTGTGATCGTTCAGGTGATATGCGCTGGTGGCGTGACGCCCAACCTGCGCCCTGCTGCAAACATGGATGTGGAGGCAGCTGATGCTGAGGCTGCCCAATCCGCGCTGGAGTGCCTCACTGCAGTGGCCTCTGGCAGTGTGGAGGGGCGGCAGGCTGCCCTGCAGTCAGGGGCGATGGACGCAATGCCCGCAGTCTTTCAGGTGGGCTGTTTGACACACAATGATTCAACGCTGGCTGATGGATCAGCTCATCACCTTGGCCTGGACAAAGCCGCAGCACTCCTATTGACAGTTGACTCTGGCGTGCTTGTGCGCTGCTGTCGATGGTCACAGTGTATAACCCCCTGCAGATGCAGGGACCCACCCAGTCCCAATACCCCTGTGCGCTGCTGGCATCCCTGCTGAGTGGGCCAGACAGAGCAGAGCTGCTTGCAGGTGGGTCCATTTGAAGCAAAAGTGTGTGCATGCTGATAAGTTCTGGCTGAAGGCCACCTGAGCCAACAGACCATTGCACCCTTTTGCACCTGCTGCCGCTGGACATAACCATGAGTCCAGCCTGCATCCACGCTCTGCCGAGGCATCAGACCGGTGCAGTGCAGGACGTGCGCACGTCGTGGCAGCTGCAGTGCCATGGCTGGCAACCGTCTTTGCTGAGCCTGCCCACCAGATGCAGCGCCTGCGCAAGGGCAAGGAGCCAGCTCAGCGGGGACCCAAGACTGCAGGTTCACTAGACGCCGCAGCTAGGCAGCTTCAGGCCCTGCAGGCTCTGCTTCTGATGCTGCCCCTGCCCCAGGTGAGGTGTTTCCCACCGCAACCTGTCACCACACCACATCCTGATGCCTTGCTAGCATGCGGCAGCCCTGCTGCTGTGCCTGCTCCTGACCAGGTGGTGTTTGCTGGGCCATGACCCCACAGCATCACCACCATATTGTGATGCCTAGCTGCTGTGGAGCAACCATGCCATTGCCCCTTGCACCCTGACCAGCAGCATGATGCTCACTGCGCAGCCGGTTGCCTGCGGCCAGCTAGTGCCTCTTTCTGAGCCTGGTCTGCATCTGCAGACGGCAGTTGCCGCCCACAAGCATCTGCAGAGCCAGGCAGGCTGCCCGGGGGCAGCCTGGCCCCTGCAGCTGGCTGGCGGCCTGGCCATCCTGCTGAGCAGCCGCACGGCAGACCAGCAGCGTCACGCTGCCCTGCAGCTGGCAGCCGCTCTGCTCGATCTGGCCGGCCCTGCCGCACTGCTCGCTCCTCCCAGCCAGGTGAGAGCACTGGGGTTGCAGGGCCCTGACTGAACCCCTCTGTGACTGCACTGCCATCATCTGTCCTTCAGGACCTGTCGCCTGTCCCCTCCAAGGGAGACACTTTGTTGCAGCCCATGAGGCTTGCCAGCAGCGGGCTGCAAGAGGTAGGACTCAAGGCGAGCCTGCCTCATGTTCTTTCCAGTGGTGTGCAGGTCGCTGTTGAGCCTGTACCGTACATGCTCACCCAGGTGCTGTACCTCATCAGCAGCTGTCCTGCGGTTTCTTGGAAAGGTGTCCTTTGCTAGATGCACAAGGGATTGAGAACCCACGTACTACATGTTGCAGGGCTCAGGAAAGCCATTTGTTTGCTGACCCTTGTGCTGCTATCATCTGCATAATCTTCCACTACATGGGGACAGACTGAGGTTGTCTGTGCAGGGCTCAGAGGGCCTGTTCCGCGTGCTGACCCAGGTGCTCCGCGTGGAGACCAATCTGCTGCTGCGGGATGCCCTGCTGGCCATGGACAGGGGGCAAGCGGGCAGCACGCCTGCTGATAGCCAGGGCGCAGAGACTGAGCCTGACGGCAGAGCAGCCGCAGCAGCTGCTGCCGCCTGGGCCCGGCCTGGTGCACAGGTGGAGCTGTGGGGTGCTCAAGGATGTGAATGCACAATGGGGGTTTGCATGTGCATGGCATACAGCAGTGCACTTATCCTGGCCTGGGAGCCAAGGCTGAGCTTGACGACTGGGCGGCTGCAGCAGCTGCCAATGCCTGGACCTGTCCCAGCCCCTCAGGTGGGGCTGGGGGATGCCTGAGGATGCTGTACATGAACGGGGCAGCTGCTGCTGGCTGCCTGGGCCCTAGGTGTCCCGGAGGGAGCTGGCCTTCTTACGGTGCGTGCAGGCTGCGGGGTTTCCAAGCCATGTGTCATGCAGCGGCAGCTACGCTGCTGCCTGCAATCACAGCTCTGCCCAAAACATACTGCTTGAAGGGGATGCCTGCTGGACTCTCAAAGGGGGGTGTTTCCTTGTTGACTTCTGTTGGCCGTGTAGGAAGAGAAGGAGGAGGCTTCTCAAGGCAGTGCTGATGTGAACGCCACGCCACCAGGCAACCTTGAGATCCCCTCCTGGGCAGCCACGGCCTTGAGCAGCCAGAGTCGGGCCCCGCCCTCTGCCAGCCAAGCAGCTGCAGAAGCAAGTCCCAACCAGCCCACTCCAGAGTCTGAGCCGAGGGCACAGCCTGCTACTGAAAGCAGCAGCCATAGCAGCAACGCCGCTGGGTCGCGTGTGGGCAGCGTGCTACCAGCTGTGCTGGCGCTTCTGGAGGGCTGCATAGGGGCTCTGGCTGCAGATGTGGCCCTGGCAGAGGCACTGGCAGATGGGATTGCGCAGGAGGGCTCTCTGCCTGTCCTTGATGAGAGGTGCGGCCAGCTCTGCATAGGACCGTTGTTCGGCCAGATTAGCTGTGTCAATGGGGCTGTACTGGCGCTATTGGATTGTGAGTGCAGCTCTGGCAGAGGCAATGGCAGACAGACTGGAGTGCACTGGAGAGCAGCTCTTGCCTTGACAAGAGGTGCGGCCGGCTCTGCACAGAGAGGGGGAATTGGCCAATTTGTCCACGTCAGTGGCGTGCTGCTAGTGGGCTTTTTTTGGGACCCTGGCTGCAGATGCAGCACTGGCAGAGGCAGTGCCAGACGAGATTGCGTTAGAGGGCAGCTCTCTGCCACTCTCTGGTGAGAGGTGCAGCAGGGTATGCATAGGGTGGATGAGTACTGGGCATGCACGCACCATGAGAGCGCAAGCACCCGGATTGTGCGGCAGGTCTTTGCACTGCGGCTCTGCAGGAGAGCAGCTTCTTGATGCCAGAAGTGGTCCTGCACCAGCCAGCCGCATAAGGCAGCTGCTGCAGATGGCTGTGTCTGCGCCAGGTCAGCACACTAGTCTGCACAGCATGTCATTACAATGGGCAGATGCCATGCAGGCCCTTGGCTGCATGGGGCGTGCTGCACAGGCTGCTCAATGCAGCAACTGCAGCGAGTGATGGGGAGGCAGCACCAGTGACACCAGGTGGAAGGCAGTGATGCACCAAAACACCCCTGTGCCTGCTGCAGTGAAGCTCAAAACGCGATGGCCACACTGGGAGAAGCCTTTGAGGCGGTACTGCAGTTCCTGGAGCACTGCAGGCAGCATGCAGAGCAGGCCGACCCTGAGCTGGTTCCAGCAGCAGTCCGTGCTCTGGGCAGGTGGGGCTGTCAGCATTTTGGTGGGTGTACGGGGCATGTCAGCTTGATGGATGACTGGCCATGTCATGTGCTGCCTGAGACTGAATAGGGGAGGTCCACCGAGCCTCGGCCACAACAGCTGCTGTGTGCGACCACGCTGCATTGCCTTGTTGCCTGGACCCACTGCCTGCTGCGACACTGCCACATAGCAGTACTGCAGCTCAAGAACACCGCCGAGGCTCTGGCAGCGGGCATGCACCCCTGTCAATCTCAGCTGGTGCCGCCATCGTCTGCACCACCTGAGCACATCGCTGCGGTTGCAGGTTCCTGGCAGAGGCCCCTGAGGCGCACAGTGAGCGCGTGCAGCAGCTGCTGCCCTACCTGGCCGCCTGGGAGGGGAGCCTACCCTTCCTGCTGCCTGCCCTGGTGCAGAACACGGACTGGGTGGAGGCAGAGGCTGATGCTGCCAGCCGGCATCAGTGGCTGTCTGCCGTTGCGCAGCCAGAGGTGGGCCAATGGGCTCCTCTATGACCAGCTTTGGTGATAACCCATCAGTGCCCTGTAAGTGCCCTGAGACAAAAGTGGGCAAAGGTGTACGCACCATAAAATGGGACGCCCATCTTGGCTGCCCCACTTGGGCGTGCACGGTAGCCCCTGCTCAACAACTGTTCCAGCCTCTCACAGCCTGCACAGTCCATGCGGCTCGTTTCACTTGATGTGTCCACCTGCAGGTGCTGGGCCCTGTGTCGGGCATGGCACAGCGCTGTGCACAGCAGGCAGCCGCCCATGCCGCCCAGGGGGCCCTGGACCAGCTGCAGGTTGCTGAGGCCGAGCTGGCTGCCTGCGCCTCGCTCCTGCTGAACCTGGCTTGGGCGGCAGATGCCGCCGCACATCCACAGACTGCAGCCTCAGGCAAGCCATGCTGTCCTGCTCACACAGCTCACAGCATCACTCTACAGTGAAATTGACTGCAGCAATCTTGCATGTTGTAGATGTCTGGCGTGTACCCTCCGATTCCATCACATGCAGTTGCTCAGTGAAGATGGCACCCTTGATCCGGCGGTTTGATGCCTGCTGCAGAACGTGTGCGTGTTGGTCCAGTCTTGTGCCAGCCCATATTGAAGCTGAAGATGTCCCAAGCCAAGCCAATGCACTGCTCTGGGCCATCTGCAGGGTCGGCCACCCCAGCTGGCGCTGCTGAACATTCCTTTGCAGCCGCTATCAAGGATCTGCAGTTGGCAGTGATGGCAGCAGCAGCCTGGGGCAGTAGCCGCAGCCAGCTCCGCGGGATGCGTCAGGGGGCGCCGCCTGGGTCAGCCCATCAGCTGCTGACCGTCAGTGCAAGGTGTGCTGCCCTGTACACCCTGCTCTGTGGCCCTGACAATCACCGCTAAATTTATCCCCTTGGGAAATGCTATTTTTCAGAGCTTTGCCACATCATATCACCGGCACGGCAGCTCAGCTGGCACACAGGTTTTGCATGCTTGACCAACAGCCTCTGTCTCCATGTGATATACCCTGTCTCAAGCATGCTGCTGGGCCAGGTGGAAGCACACAGCTGCCTCCAGCAGGCTTGCAAGCCCTGCCAGTCAGTCCCTGCTGTCTCCCTGCAGGCTGGTGGCCACTGTGGGCCTGCTGGCTGGCCACACCTTGTCCCTCACGCCCCCACCACAGGCAGGCCGCAGCGTCCAGGAGGCTGCAGCAGGGCAGCCTGCTGACTTCCAGGCAGCAGCCAGCCACCTCCTGCTGTGGAGCCTGGAGGTGCTGGGCAGTGTGGTGGCGAGGACCAGGCAGCCGGGCTCAGACCAGAGTTCACCTTCAATGATGGAGGGCTTTGGCAGCGTCAGCATTGTTGCAGGTCTGTCTCAAAGTCTGTCTGTGCGGGTGGCATTACTGCAAAATTGAGGGGGCTCTAGCTGTGCATGGTGTCATGGGATACTGCATGCTGAGCTGCCACAGTGCTGTCCCCTTTGGATTGCAGGGCAGCAGAACGAGGACCCTGACGAGGAGGCGCAGGCAGATTGGGCCCAGGTGCTGCAGCTTGCGGCTGTGCTTGTGGAAAGCAACCACACCTTTGCAGTGGCTGCGAAGGCTTCAGCAGGGCTTCAGCATTCGATGGCATTGCTGAGGGAAGGGCGCATCCAGAATGCCTCCACAGAGCTTCAGCAGTCTGCCTCAGCATTGAGCAACATGTAGGCGGGCACCTTGTCGTCCAAGGACAGAGAAAGCTGAGCATGCTTTTCACTGGGCCTGTACAGTAATGATGAACTGAAACAGATTCCAGAGCGCATGCAGAGTAAAGGGTGCCAACAGATTGCGGGTTTGCATGTACAGGATGCCTTTTATGACCCCCAGAACTGCCAGAGGAATGCAGCGCTGCTTAGCGAAATGGACCAGCGCAAACATGATGGAGCTGAGCACAAGGGCCGTCCAGGGTGCCATGCTCCTGATCAGTGAGGGCAGCAAGAAGCCGCGGAAAATTGCCTGCAGGGCACTGGTGGTGTGTGGACAGAGTGTCCCTGTGTGGCAGGGCCACATGCCGGGTGGGCTGCGGGGGCCTGTTGCTGCACTGGTGGCAACAGCACTGGGCGTGGGTTCAATCAAGGCCCAGCTCACACTGCTGGCTGCTGGAAGCCACTGGACAGCTCTTGAACACTGCACTGCCAGGGCAGCGGCCCCTGCTCACCTCTTCCCAGAAAGGGGCGCAGAAGATGAGGACTACAAAGTAGATGGCCTTGGTCACAGTGTCCCCACTGGCAAGGGACTGTTCAAGCACTTGCTGCCCAAACAGGTCCACCTCAGTGTCTGGCAGCGCCACCTGCAGGTGGCAAGGGCACTGGACGCCTCGCCACTGCAGCAGAACCTCCACCGCACTCGCTTGGAGGATGACGATACAGGTACAGTGCCACCACAGCAGCGCCATCAATGCACCTGTGCATCCCCTGCACCAACAAAGGGTCAGGACACCCGTATTCGATGCGAAAACCACCAACAGTTTCACACAGGCTTTTTATTCAGCTGCATTGCTGCCAGCTATCACTCAGCAGCAGGGGAAGGGCTGGCAGGCGGTGTGCCAACTGATGCCTGACACTCATAGATCAGCTGCCCTGGTGCCCCCAGGCAGCACTCAGCAGCAGGGCATCTCACCAGCGGGTGGTTTGCAATCCAGTTGACCACAAGCAGCAGGGGAGCTGCCACTATGACGGGCCCAAGCCACTGCCGGACAGGGCGCAGGGGGGCTTGGAACCAGCCCTTCTTCAAGGGCTGGTACTTGCCCAGCTGCCACGCAAAGATGACCGGCACGGATGCACAGTTGTTCAGGTCATGGACCAGATGCAGGAAAGCCTGGCCCCTGCAGGCACCAGGGTGAAGAGTCACAGGCCACCACAGTCAGATTCAAGTGAAGGCCTGGCCGACACGGGCATCATCATCATCATGTGTCCTGGTCAGGAGGAGTGCTCCTGGCCACGGCCGAGGGATGGCCCAGCCGCTGCAGGTAGTTGCTGGTGCCAGCATCTGGGAGCTCAAGCAGCCAGCCCTCTGAGATGGCAGCAGTGGCGAGGGGTCAGCTGGCAAGTCTGGCAAGGGGGCAGGGTTGCTTGTCGCGGCCTGCCCAGTGGAAACTAAAAATAAACATGCAGCTGATCCAGACAGCTGCTTCAATGGGCAACTCCTGAGCAGCCAGCGCATCAGGAGCCAGAAGCACATGCAGCCCATCCAAGGAGGGGGGGGGGAGGGGAACATATTTGACGACTTTTGGGGTTAAGCCACCAGGAGTTGATGAGGATTCACCTCAAAGTGAGGTCCTCTGTGCCTTTGCCGATCAGGCTCAGAAAGATGGGGGTGATCCAGCATGACACAATGAATGACCAGAGGAACCAGAGCACCACCACCTGCAGTCCAGGAGAAGAGGAGCATGCAGTGACAGCGATCTGCAGCTTCAGGTGCAAAGCAATGCCAGAAGTCTCAGCTCAAGTGAGCAGGCAGTGCACGCCGTCTACAGTTGCAGCCCAGACGTCAGGAGACAGTGAGCACGCTAAGTCAGCCATAGCTGCTGCTGCGTCCCCGTGCACAAGCAAGGGCTCTCCGCACAATCTGGTCGCCTCAGAAACGCGCTCACCCCAATGACTGTTGATATGCCCCACGGCACGGGCAGGAAGCTGGTTTGCACCTGCAGCAGCAGCACCGTGTGAAGCTGCCCTTGACTGCGCGTCAAATGGGCAATTGAGTCCAAAGTGCGAATGAGGCAAGGCTGAGTATATCCCTGTGCTTGGGGTGCGGGGCCAGAGTGCCACATGCCTTTGGCCTCTCCTCACCTCCTGCTCCTTTTGGGGCTCCTGCTCATAGGGCAGAGAGCTGCTGCCTGCATGAACTGCAATGCGCCTGGAAGCCTTGCAGCCTGCAGGCCCCAGGCTTGCCCATCTGGTTCCTGCCACAAGCTGCCTGTGCAGCCGCCTGGTGCACTGTCTGCTAAGTCTGCGGGGTGGGCAGCTGTGCGGCTGTCCTGCTGAGGGCACTCCTGCAGCCTGCTGTGGAGCCCATATCTCTGGGTGCCAAGTGCATGCATTCTGCTGGTGCATCCACAGGGCAGCAGGGCCGAGTCCTCCAGATCCTGACCACTAGGCACGATGAAGAGGCAGTGCTCGATTCTGCAGAAGCCCGTGAGGATTCAATTCAAAGCTTGGAGAACATGTTCAGCCGCATGGGTTGACCAGGAGCCTGGTAATAGTATTGCCTTTCCTTAGATACCTTTTTCGACCGCTTTTGTCTGACATCCAACTCCTGCCTGTGCTCACAGTAGCACTTGAGAAGGAGCTCACGATGCACGGGCTGCAGCAGAGTGCCAGGCTCTTGAGGCATGCATTAATGCTGATGGACACAACAACATTGAAGCCTCCAGAGATACAAAGAACAGAGAATGGATTGCATCAGAGGGGCGCTGGGCCATCGGGCCATCAGGTACAAGCTGCTGTTCACTGGTGTGTTGCACGGCGGGACGGCAGCTGCGAACCAGTCTCGCTGCCACTGGCCCTGCTGTAGCTAGCCCGCGATCGCCTGGGGGTGGGCTCATCAAGCAGCACGCCAAGACCCCCGCCGCTGGCACTCCTTCGGGGGCCAACTTGGGCCCGCCCATGCTGCACATAGCTATGAAGCGCGCCCGAGACGGCCATGTGCAGGTTGAGGTCACTGCTGTCCTGCTGACTGGCGGGAGGGGCTCCCTCATCCTGGTGGGCCGGCGCCCCCGACTGCAGGTTGGCAGCCGTGCTGGGCCCTGGTGCATGCTGCGGAGGGTCCTGCCCCTCCACTTGAGCAGGGGTATCCTCTGCAGGCACGCAGCAGCAGCACAGGAGTTGAATCAGACTGCTGCAAGGTGCATGTCTGTCCAGGGACGTGCAGCACCGGCAAGCACCCTGGCTGCGCATTGCTTTCACGTACCAGCACACAGCACTACTTCCGCAAAGCTCACTGGCCCAGATGTTCCAGGTCAAAGCAAGGTTGTGGTTCTAAACGGGTCCCAGAGACAGGCAGCCCCAGCAAGCAGGCAGCCCTGAGTACTCAAAGCCAGCCCACCTGTGGGCCTCTCCTGATCTGCTGTGAGGGAGTGTCAGCAGCACAGCAAGCCATATGCCATACACCATCCACCCCAGCCCACCTGCAGCGCTCTCCCAATCGGGCCGCGTGGAGGGTGTGGTGAATGGGGACACTGGGGGGTGCGGTCGCGGCGGGCTCTGCCCTGCCGTCTGCCCAGCCTCCCCATTGCCAGGCGCGTGCTCCTGCTGGCTGGACCCTCTGTGCTGCTCACCAGATGACCGGTCTTCACTGCCTGGCCCTGTGCCGCCGAGCTGGGCACCCTCCGGCACCGCCTCCATGCGCTGCTCAGACAGCAGTGGCTCCAGGCTGGGGGCCTCTCTGGCATTGCTCTGCCTGGAAGTGTGCGTGGTGAGCACGCTACGCAGGCCAGCAAAGCGGGAGGCTTGACCTGCACCAGGCGAGCAGTGCTCTCAGCACCTGACAGGGTACGCCTCAACAATGGCCTGCAGGTGGCAGACGCTGCTGGAGGAGTGCACAGCATGGCCAGGCATTTCGCCGTGCATGTCTGCGCTGCCTGGTTGTGCGCATGGTCAGCACACAGCAGAGGCCAGTGCGACTTGCGGGGTTAGCCTGCAAGGGGCAGACACGGCTGACAGAATTGCGTGGCATTACTTGTTTAAACAAGGTCTGCTGCCCATGAGTGTCAGGGATGGGCTAGCAACTGGGCCCACAGGGAGGCACAAGTGCCATACTACTGCCAAATCTCAGTGCAGGCAGCGTTCAAGGCTGCGCCCCCCGGAGCGCCTACCCAGCCGGAGAGGACCCTGCTCATGGCGCCTGCAGGCTCCATTACCTGTTTGCACTTTCCTGGCAGGCCCCTCCAGCAGGTTTGAGGGCTGTGTATGTGTGCTCTGCAGACTTGCATCGGACACCGCCCAGACTGCAAAGGCCAGGCGCAGGCATGGCCCCACCAGCCTTCAAGCCATGGGTGCAAGTCAACTGTTCAAGAGAATGCCTCTACGACACGGCTGCAGATCCGTGCAGAAAGCTGCCGGGCTGGTCCCGCTGCAACGCCTGGCCTGCAGGGGAGTTTGGAGCCAATGGCATGGGCTCTGCTTGCTCCAGTGCCACCCCCTGCCTCGGGCCCTGCCTCGGGCCGCCCAGCAGGAGACCCTACAATGACCTCAAGTGGATGCAAGCCGGGCGTGTGTGTCCCCGCAGACTCACTACAGGCAGGGTCCAGGGTCGCCCCGCCCCAGATGCTGGCACGGCGGGGCAGCTTGGACCCCAAGGGTTTGGGGGCCTGCTTGTTGCGCCGCCAGGCGCCCTTGCCCGCCGCGTAGTCCAGGTCCTTGCGCGTGATGATGCCTTGCACATGGGACTGCTCATTCACCACCACCAGGTGCCTCAGGCCCAGGGCCATGAACGTTAGATGGGCTCGCACAGCGGCTGTTTCAGGCCTGCAGGGGACAAGGCGCAGAGTGAGGGAGGCAGCAGCTCAATGCCACCTGCCCCAAGACCTGTCCTGGGCAAGGACAGAGGCTTGGCCACTGTCTGGGCACAGGAAGGCAGGCTGTTCAGGCCGTGTCGGCATTCCAAAAAGGGATTGCTCAACGCAGCAACTGGGCTGCTTGTGCAAGCTTTGTCTGCTGTTCAACCTCTTCGATGTCACACACTGATGCCAGGTGCACAGCCTCCCGTACAACAGACTGGCAGATGTGTGGGATGTGGACTTACCTGACTGTGACCGGCGCCCTGTCGTAAAATGGCCGCAGATCTACATAGAGCTCTGGCTGCAGCAGCGACTCGGCATCTGTGTCCCCACTTCCCTCCTCATGTCGCACATGCTCGCCGGCGGCATGGCCGTTGGGCAGGCCCTGATGCTGTTCTGTCAGCAGGGAGTTGAGGCCCAAGGCCTGCACCACGCCTGGCAGCGAGGCCATGTGCCGTCTGCATGTCAGCAAGCTGGCAGGTTGCAGAGGTCAAGCTGCAGCCAACCAGTCAACAGGAGCAAAGCAAAAGCAGCACAGTGTGCGCCTCCAGCCAAGAAGGTTTATCACCCAGGCCCAAGCAAGATGGCAACTGTGGTACTGTGCCATGCATCCTCATAGGGTCCCTGTGTGAGCCTGCTGTGGCCTCAATCATGTTAGTAGAAGCAGCAGCATCAAAGCAGAAGATTGTCCCGCTGCACTACTGGCAGGCGCAACCCGGCCAAGGAGGGCCAGCCAGACCCCTCCACGTAGCAATCCATGCACAGCTCCAAGGAGGTGGCCTCACTTGTGGGTGAAGCTCTGCCTGTAGAACCTGCGCATGCGCCTGTCCAGCTCGAACTGCCAAGCCATGACTGCCTCGTGGTCCTGAGGGGCTCCCGGACCCAGCGGTGCACCATTGCGATCGCAGAACGCCCGGCTCTGGAGCAGCACCAGCAGCTGGCTGCGCAGGATGACCCCCTGAAGGGCGCCCACATTGCCGCCCGCCTGCAGTGTGGAAGGGGTAGGAGTGCTGGTGGGGCAGGATGTTGCCATGCAGAATGTTGTCAGGCAGGCAACACAAGGCTCAGCTGTAACGCTGTGACGTGTGCATGAGGCCGGCAGCCCGCAGAGGGCGCCAGAGGGGACGCAGGAGCACCAGCAGCTGTCTGTGCAGCATCACCCCTGCAGGACGGCAGCCATCTGAGCGCCCTGCAGTGGGCAGCTGAACTGATCTGGCCCGCAGCAGCTTGTGGAAGACTGGCAACACGAACACTGGCTGCACAGGTTTGTGCTTTGCAAGGCCCTGCATGGCCGCCCTGCAGGTGACTATGGCCTCAGCTGCAGGGAGTCTCTGCTGGGCAGCTACAAGCCTGGAGAGGCCCTGCTGCCCGAGTCAAGACTGAAGAGCTGCAGGTGGGGTTGCAGAACGTCCCACCTGAGTTGAGATGCCTGCCTCACTGTTCAGCGAAGTGATGTCTGAAGCGGATGGATAATGCCGTTCCAGAGCTCTTTTGTCTTCCAAGTCCAGCTCCGCTGTCACACCCTGCAGCAGGCCGTCTTGCTCAGTTGGACGAAGGCGTGCCGACATCTAGGCCCCCATGAGCAACAAAGACGCAGCCCCGGTGTTCAGGCAGGCTGAAAATTTCTCGTCAAGTGGCAGCACCGCCACAAATTTTGCTTGAGAGTTTGGGCACTGGTTACAACCCTTGCCTTATCAGTCTCTGCCTGCTGATCACTGGGCAGGGCTGGCGCGGCTCCAGTCACCACCGGGAAGCCATTGTGTGCCTGCTCCCCTGACAGCACAGACAAAATGTGGCTGACGGACTCGATCTGACGGAACTTGATGACATTGCGGGCCATGATCTGCAGCATGGGCATAGATAGTCGATATGAACAGTCCAGGAGCTGAGTCAGCAAGGACACAGCCGCATCTTGACGACCAGCGCAACAGCCTTGCCTCTCAGATGGCCCAGCAGATCGGGTCCAGGAGCATGCTGTGCAGGAGGTTGACTGTGAACAGAGCACTTCATGCTCAGAATGCACAGCAGTGGAACACACCACTCCTCTGCTTCTGCATGAGGGCAGTTAGCCAGGTTTGCACTGCCCAGGATAACATGCCGGTGGTGGCAGTGCTGAAGGTGAACTGGATTGTCTCATGGGCTTGCTGCCTGTGCCAAGGAGGCTGAGTTTCATGAGTGCCAAGGGTTTGCACCATTTGGTAGCAGATAAAGATATTAATTTGGCAGCCTGTTGGCTGACGTCCAAGGAGGCATACCACAAGCAGGTCAGACATCACCCCAACGAAGGCCATCAAACAGTCTCAACTGAGCTCTTGGCATTTAAGTTGCGCTGCACTGCCGCTGCAGTGGGTCTGGGCCGCAAGACACAGGCCCATCGTCAGCATTGAAGAGTCATGAGAGACATCCCACTCACATCTTTGCATCTCAGCTTGCGCAGCCGCTGCGGCGGGTCTGGGCGGAGGAAGAAGACCGAGCCATCCCACTCCAGGTCAGACTCATACACCCCCTCTGAGTGCACCAACTTGGCCACCCAGTTGGAGCACACCACTGCGACAATGATGCCCAGGATGAAGGAGGTGGACCGGGTGCCTTCAACCACAATGACTACCTGCGGACAGGCAACATGTGTGGCGTTGAGGTGCCAGAGCAGGCCCGGCAGCAGGGCTGAGATAAGACCTTGTCATGGCAGGCAAGCTGGGGAGGGCAGGTACAGTGCTGTGGCAGGTGCCACCGCAAGGCGCAGCAGGAAGGGCCCACCAGGGAGATGGAAGCTCTGAAGACACCACCGAGCAGGGCTGTGGCAGCGAACAGGGCGTACAGGCCAGGCTGGATGCGCCAGGAGGGCAGCAGCCTCATTAGGATCAGCCCGCAAGTTGCGCCGAACGACGCTCCGACCTACAGGCACCCACGAGGTGACAACCTGACGAGGAGCACACAGCGCACTGTGGGGTCGCACCTCCTCTCCTGCATTCACTGGAGGGAGGGAGCTGGGCATGCAGTTGCCGATCCCCCAAAGATGCCCTGCATGCACCTCATTCCTGTGCAGGGGCTGGGGATGGCCATGTGCAGAGCACAAGCGGGGCCGGTCAACAGAGCATGGCGTCATGGCAGGGGCCTGCCTCAAGCAAGGTGCAGAGCACTGCAGGGACTCACCAGAATGGATGGCACAAATAGGCCTCCTGGCACGGCCAGGCCCCCCGTGAGGGCCATGAGCAGCAGGAAGGTGGGGAAGAGCACAGCCAGGCTGCGCAGGGTGAAGTAGCAGGGGGAGTGTCCAGCGCAGACGTCGGCGCTCTGCTCATGGCCCAGGCTGAAGATCCTTTTCACAGTGTCCACCGGGGAGGACAGCATTGCAGTGGCCAGGTCGTTGTGCTGCCCTGCAGGCAGCATGTCGCTTTGAAGGCGCTTCAGGGCCACTGTCACCACCAGACAGCGCATGGACGTTGTTGGAGCATTGCCATGCTGCTGCCACGTGTCCTGCTGTGGGGCTGAGGGCATTGCTGCCAGAGCCCACTACTAAGGAGCTGAGCGATGCACAGCACCGCAGCGGCCAGGTCGTCGTGCTGCCTGGCAGGCGGCAGGCTGCTTTGGAGGCATGTGCAGTTTCTCAGCGGCACGCTTGCCCTGGCAGCATATCTGAAGCATTGCTTAGACCGTGAGGCCACCAATGACAACTGGTATGGAGCAAAGGGAGACGCCAGGACAACCAATGGGGCGCACCTTCAGGGCACTGGAAAACAAACCCATAGTGTCTCTCATTCCACTCAGGAACCTCCACGCACTGTCCCAGCCAGAGCCCCAGGCCGAACATGAGGCTGATGGTGAAGACAGCCAGCGCAGCCACCTCCAGCAGCCGCAGCGCATTGTTGTGGCTGGGAGCCCGCACCTGCATGGGGCAGCCACTTTGTGGAGCTCCTCCGGTGGAGGTGGCTCTGGCTGCGCGGTGCTGCTTGTGGCACACTCAGGAAGACAAGCACCAGGCACAGCAGTGCCAGCTGCACGTGGCGGCTCGAGGTGAGGTGCACCAGAACAGCAACCGCACTGCTACCAGGCCCCTGCCTGCCTTGCTCACCTTGAATAGCCACTTGTGCATCAGGTTGAACAGGGACCCCAGCAGGCCAGCGCCTGTGGAGACGAGCACGATGAGAGGCATCTGTTCCACCCACTCCCTGCTGGCCAGGTCGTCGACGCCCTCAAAAGCGAGCACCCCACCTCGAGACCTGCAGCAGGGCTTCTGCCTTGCAATGCGCATCATAACAGGGGGCGTGCAAGTCTCTTGCTGCAGCACCTCCGTTGTTGAGTCTGGCATAAGGGGGGACCTCCAATGCTCTGGACCCCATATGGCTTCAAGGCCTGTTCACACAGACAGGAGCTGCGTTGAAAGGGCAGCCCAACATGGGCCACAACATCTGCAGCATCCGGTACTGCTCTGAGCACCTAGAGCCAAGTATGCATTTCACCATGAACGGCATCAACCCCTAAGGAGACGCCACACACAGTGTCACCCGCACGCGAGCTGTCCAGACATGCCCACCTCGGATCCAGCTGCTGCAGGGTGAAGGCAGCAGCAGCTGTGCACAGGAAACACCGCCAGGTGACCTTGCGACTCCAGTGAGTGCAAGCTTCCTCCATGCTGAAGAGGACACCTCCGATGGGCGCACCAAAGGCTGCCTGTATGCAGCACAGGCAGGAGCTGGCTGGTCCTGGTGCACCTCACCTAGGTCAGCATTGCAGCTGCTGCATGCAAGTCATGATGAGCTATGGGGTGCAGCTCTCTGACTACGCATGGCTGGTGATCACCAGACAGGTCAGCTCACCGCAAGGCCAGCTGCCGCGCCTGCTGATATGAACTCACGCCGCTCTGCAGCCAGTACAAGAAGTCAGGCTTGTGTTTCAGCAATGAAAAGGGGTATAGCTAGGCCTGCAAACCACTCCCACCACATGCATGCTGCCAGCAGCCCCAGAAAGTGAGCACAGCTTCTTGCCTGCATCAGAGTACAGGATGCCAAAGTTGAAGGTGCCGACCCTTGGCTGCATGGCCTGACGGCCGGTTTCAAAGGGTACCCAGTTTCCCTGACTGTCCTGCTGGCTGATGTCCAGTGCGCTGGGGCGACGTCGCAGGAGTTTGTCACGCCACGCCTTGCCCCTCTCACCCACCTCTGCAGAGAGGGAAGGGCAGCATATAGCTGCAGCGTCTGGCCTTCTGAGCACATGCACATCAGGCACATGCAGCTGCTATGGAAGGCCATGATCAAGCATGCAGCCAGGGGATTCCTGTCATGCTCCTGGCTCGACTCAGCAGTGACAAGCAACCAGGAATCCTGCATCTTGCACTCCCTGCCTCTAGTCAGCAGGCACAGGCACCCACCACAACTGCATCCTCACCACAGGCGACTTGGCACGTGACATGGGCCACACAGGCTCCGATGTGGATCAGGGGCGCCTCGGGGCCAAGCACCAGATTTGATGCCACGCCCAGCGTGGTGCCTAGGACCTTGACTGACAGGGTCCTGGCAGTCAGCAGGCCCGGCACTGCATTGCCGTTCAGGTAGGCCATGACCAGCGACCCCCCTGCGCCCGCTGCATAGGGTGCCACCCACTGAACCTGCAGCAGGAGCGCCAGGGGTGCAGGGCTGAAGCGTGCTCCTCAGGTCACCTGCAGCAAGCTCCAGCAGCTGCCCAGGTGGTGGGGATCCTGCGACCTGGTCAAGCCCCTGCAGCTTGTGGCTGGCCAGGCCTTGAGCACCCACTCCATGCTCATCAGAACAGCTGCAGTGCCAGGTCAGCTGCAGCAGGCCCCGCAGCACACCGGCGGGCTCAGGGCAGCTGCAGCAGGTCCTGCAGCATGCCAGCAGGGATCCTTGATTGCATGCAAAAGCAGACAGTTGGGCCCAGCGTCCACCAGGTACAGTGCAATTGCCAACCTCTGGCCCCGCAGCACGCCAGCTGACGTCATGACCCTGCAATTGCGCCAAGCGCTCACCAGGCCAGCTGCAATGAGCACGAGAGTGACGCTGAAGGCACAGTGTGCCAGTGCTCCGCGGAGCACGCCATAAGGAAGCAGGTGCTGCTGGCTGGCATCCCACATGATCTTCCTGGTCCAAGCATTCTTGTGCTCAAAGAGCCAGTGCTCCATGCTGGAGATGGCGAAGGCAAAGAGGCCTGCATGCAGAGGGACGAATGCTGTGCTGCCTGACGCTGCGGAGGACGTCTCCGAGGCAGACGTGACGTTGGGAGGTCTCATGCTGAGGGGCCCCACCTGTGATGACTCCCACGGCTGCAGTGACAAGAAACTTCATGATGCTCTGCAACGTAATCCTGCAGGCAAGGAGCATAGGGAGGGATGATGCAATGCTGCTGGGTCATTGAGGCACAACAGGGTCCTCATGGGGCTGAGGTGCACAGGCAAGTAGACACGATGACAGACAAGTGCAGGCCGGCACTGCTCAAGAAAAACCCTTAGCGCACCCGCCCAGCCTCTGCTTGTGGAGGCCCTGACGAAGCCTGAGAGCTTGAACATCATTCAAAACATCACTGTAGTCCAAGCTCTCAGTCCCAGGCCCCCCAGGCCTGAATCGGATCTCAGGCAAAATGTTCATTGAATGCTGTTGTGGTGTCACTTTAGCAAGGACAAGGCTGCCTCAATATATATTCCTGCTTGTCTGGGGCCATTCGGACAATCCTGGCTGGCCATGTGCCTTGCAGGTCAACACGTGCCCACTGTGCCGGCCAGACCTCATAACAATGATCTGTGTCTGTGACTCCAATGCTGCAGACAGACAGCGGATTGCTAGTCCAGGATTGAACTTGTTCCCCTTTCCTTACAGTCTCTCATTGCTTCTTTCATGGCACAAGCCTTTCGCTATATCTAGCTAGATTCATTGGTGTGTGCTAAGCACCCCTCGGCACTTTGGACCTTTGCTGTTCAAGCATTTGAAGCCAGAAACTGTTCAACTACTTTGGCAATGCCCATCTGGGTCTGTCATCTGCATAGCCCGCGCTGCTGCTCTGCCAGTCAAGAGCAGTTTGCCTGAGCGCAGTTGCCCTGTTGAGTTCCGCCTGCTGTGCTCCTTACCACTCATTGATTTCAGCTGCATCTTGTGCAGCACGCCGTACCTGCTCCCCTTTTTGGCAGCAGCACCAGCAGCCCCTTCAGCAGGCCGCTGCACAGGTGGGCAGTAGCGGCGTCTGACAGCTGTCCTCTGCGCTGTGGCAGCAGTTGGTTGCACACGCCGAGCTCTGGCAGCTTGGTCAGCAGGTCTGTCAGCAGCCAGCTTCTGCAGGTTGCGAACTGGCTGTGGTAGTGGCGCTGAGCAGCAGCCACTCTCCGCGAGCAATCTGCCCACAGTTTGTCCCATACGGGCTGCAGCAGCTCAACTGTTGAGGCCTGGGCAGTCAGCAACAGTGACTGCCCCAACCCCATGTGCAGCTCTCAGAACTTTGCAAAGAGGATGGCGAACATGGGCACCATGTCCAGAACAGGTTCTCACAAGCTTGTCAGTCTGCTGGATGCTTGCAATTCCCAGAGCATGGCAGCAATCATCAGCAAGCATTCCTTTGAGAAGGTTGTCAGCAAGGGATAGGAAGAGAGTGAGGGACAACAGGTCTGTGCTCATCAAGCCTTGAGAGTGGCCTTGTCTTGAGTGATTTGACATGACATGCATGGTGACAGGCTATTGTTTTGACAGCGAGAGCAACATCAATCTGTTCACGTCGTGCTTGAGGCAGGAGAGGAAATGGTGCCCCCTCAGTCTGACTCATAGATGTTACAGCTAGCAAACGCTTGGCATCCAGCAGCCTGTGGTCATTAGAAACTTATCAAGGACCATCAGAATTGGAATGCCTGCTTCAGCTCGTCATAAAAGTCAATCAGAAGAGCCTCCATCAGAACTGCCTTTGTAGCTGGGGATGGTTGGTCAGCAAGCTTTTTGCATTATTGATGTCTACCTCCAGCGGTGCTGTAGAGTGATAGTCCACTGATTCGTCACCTTGGTCAATGATGCCGTTCATGGCCCTAGCCAACTGTGAAGGAGTATACGCGATGGCAACTTTCCCTGACTGGTTGACTAGATTGGTGAAGGTCTGCACCCCGGTCTGCAGCATCGCCTGGGTCTGAAAGCAAGATGTGTTGCCTGCGGGAGCTGTAGGCGGCTGCTCACCAGCGGCAAAGAGCATCAGCTCGCATGCCAGGACACGGATGAACTCAGGTCCAAATGTTGACACCACCTGTTGCAGATCCTGTCGCACCGACTGCAGATCCTGTTGCACCGACTGCAGATCCTGCCGTTCCTGCTGCCGCTCCTGCCGTTCCTCCACCAGGGCCTGCTGCCATCCCTGCCGCAACTCCAGGATGGCCTGCTTCAGAGCAGCCATCTCGGGACCAACCTGCATCCAGGTCTGTATGTCTCAGTTGCTGTGATGTCAGATGTGTGTGCACCTCTCACATGATTCAAAGCTACAACACAGCCGCTTACCACTTTGTAGAAGACGCACTAATCAGTGCCGACATTGCGCTGTGAAATGTCGGAGGCGTTGTGGAGTGGAGCACTCTCTGCCTTCTGCGCTGCAGATGTCAACAAGACGCCCCGGCACCTCCCCTGCGGCGTCTCTTAGATAGCGGTGCCCAGGCACAAAGACTGACTTGCCAGATAGGGCATGGGACTGATGCGCAGTTAGCAGAAATCAGAAAGCTTGAGTTAGGCAACAGAGCAACTTGCAGCAGCGCGGTGTCAGTGTGTGCAGGCTGTCCAGGAAACAGCACCCCACCGACTGCAGCATCCCACACACAGAGTGCAGTGTCCCGTCACCTGCTGCTCGTCAGTCCCCAGAGGTTTGTTGTGAGATGTCATGCCTGCAGCGAAAGGTCATGTTGGAGACCAGGCTGAGCATGCGGCTGGAGCAGACACCCCGCCCCTGCACAGATGCAATGGCCGAGCACCACGGGCTTGCCTGCTGGGTCCCGAGTCTCTGCAAGTTGTCTCCTGATGATGTCAGGCCCTGACCCGCTAAGTGAGTTTGTGCACGAGTCTGCAGGCAGACAATGCAGGTATTGGCCTCACTCGATCTGTGTCTGTGGCCAGAGGCAGGCACCTGGGACTCACTTGGGGTGGGGCCTTCTGCTACTGCACCCATGGGCTGCTACATCTCTCAGAGGGTGGCTTACACCAGCTTGCCAATGTATTGAGAAACTGTTGTAGCGCAAGTCTGCTGGTGCAATGGCCCAGATCTGCCCTTGGTGGAAGGCTGGAACCTGCGCAAACCTGCTGCTCACTCGCCTGCAGCAGTAATGTAAATGTTGGGGCAGCCCATATATCATTATTCTGCCCCGCATCCGGGTGCAGTCCTGGCTTTGATCCCGAGCCTCGATCTTGCCAGCCCAAATGGCCAGCAAAAAGAAGGCTGTCCCTCTCACAGATTTTCTGCGGCCCGACAACAACATCAAGAGCTGGGCGGATGAAGAGATGGAGGAAGGCAAGCATGTTGCAGCATTGCAGGGCTGCACCGCTCTGAAAGGACCTGCACTTGTACAGCTGTGTAAATGCTGCATGGCAGCTGAGATGGACTGCCGGCAGCTTGGCATGCTTTGGGGCGCACCCAAGCGCAGCAAATAGCTTCGTCAGGTTGGCAACTTGATTCCTTTCTCTGTGCACAGGGCACCAAGCTGCCCTGCGTAAGTGCCTCCTTCAGTGTGGTATCAGCTAGGCACTAGGTACTTCAGCTTGTTGACTTCCCGCCCTGCCACCCCATCAAGACGGAGGGCATGTCTGCAGTCACACAGCACACAAGAGCACCACAGCAGAGACACAGGGCTGCGATAAGCCTGCCACAACAGTCTGGAGGCAGTAGCCTCCCAGCTCTGTAGCCTGTCACTGCTGCGGCGTCTTCTGACAGTCAACTGCATCTGTCCTGCAGGGCCAGATGTGGGCCCCCTGCCCACAGCACCTGGGCAGGGGTCCTCCTCTGTGGGGTCACCCGCCACTCGCTCATCAGGCGTAGCTGCCTTTGGGCGTGACCTGCCTGATGCCCCGCCCTACAAGGTCTACATGGGTAATGTCTCCTACGACCTTACGGAGGCTGGTGTGCGGGATCTGTTCAGGGACAGCAGGGTGAGCGGTGTAGCTATTCGGTGGGAAGCAGGTGGTCATGGTTGGGGTGTGCTGCACATGCACGCAGGACAGGCTGCAAGTCAGTGGCCCCAGTGAAGATGACCTGCCTGCATGTGACAGGGTGCCTGCCCCCACCTCAGTCAGTGCTGGCACAGGTGGGTGCAGGCATGTGGCTGGCTCAGAACATGGCTGTCTTGTCCTTTTGCTGACATGCTCCCATCACGAAGCCTGTCTCTGGATTTGTCCCAACATCTGCTAAGCTTCCACTTGGACATGCACTGGACAGCAGCATGACGTGCGGAGTGAAAGCAGTCTCTGACCACACTCACAACTGCTGCAGATTCAGGACATCCACATCCTGAAGCACCATGACTCCCAGAAGCCCAAGGGCGCCTTTGTGGAGTTCAGCACCAAAGAGGAGCTGGCAGATGCCCTGACGAGGAACGGGCAGGTGTGTCATGCTATCTAAACCCTCCATCTGCTGTGCCAGGCATCAGGCGCTTGCCACAGAGGGTGCGCTGACTCCCGATGCTGCGCAGGCTCCTTCTGTGCTGAGAGGGACGCTGTCCGCGCGTGTGCATGTGTGTTGCGCTACCCTGGGCCCTGCAGACATGCAAGGCAGAGGCAGCCCTGCAGCAGAGAGGGCGCTGCACAGCAGCTGCCTGGTGACATGCTCTCCGCGCCTGCAGAACTTTCTGGGGAGGCCTGTGCGCATCGACATCGCTGAAGCGAGGCCAGAGCGTGGGCGAGGTCAGCATCACACCCAGCCGTAGTCTGTACTACTGCCGTACTGCTTGCATGCTGGCGCCTGCTGGCCTGCGCATGACAACGTGGCAGCAGCACACCCCGGCTTGGCTGCGATGCATTGTGTCACTCTGAAGGCTTGCCTGCTCACATCTGCTCTCTTGCCCACCGGCCCTGAGTGCCAGACTACCCTGCTGCTGAGTCCACTTGGGTGACAAGCAGCAGCCGCCCCCTGCAGGAGGCTTTGGCAGCAGCCGTAGTGGGGGCGGCGGCTTTGCTGACAGCTATGGGCGCGACAGGGGTGGGGCCTCTGGAGGCGACGGCCGTGGAGGAGGCGGTTTCCCAGACAGGGGAGGCTTCGGCGACCGCTATGGGGACCACCGCGGGTTCGGCGGCGACCGTGACCGAGGCTTCTCTGACAGGGGCTATGGAGACAGGGACAGGGGGTGAGAATTTGACTGCTCAGATGTGTGGCAGAGCGGCTGTCATTCTGCGTGAAGAAGCGAGCCAGGGCCAGGGCCAGCTGTCAGCGTCTGGCTGGCAGTCAAGCCACAGACAGCTGGTGTCTGGTTGACGTCTTGCAGGGCCCCACAACTTTCAGGTTGAAGGGCCTTGCTGAAAGTGGAGGCTCAAGGGAGACTTGGTAGTCGCCTCACCTTGCCAATGTGAGTGTTGCATAGCCCCACCTTTGAATCTTCACTTTGGGACTGCCCTCCTCAGATCTGCCCACTGCCGCACTACAGGCCACGTGGTGCCAGCGGCGGCTTTCCCCCTAGGGAGTATGAGGGTGACAGCCGAGGCAGCAGGGGAGGCTACAGCTCCAGGGGTGGGCATGAAGAGACTCGACCCGAGGAGCGGCGCGGCTTTGGCAGCGGCTTTGACCGCGAGCGCCGGGGCTACGATGATAAGCTTCCCAGGAGTGACTACGGTGAGAGCCAGGGCTGCAGCTCAAGGCCTGGCCAGCCCCAAGAATCTGATGCCTGCAACCCCCGCCCTGTGTGACAAGTGTGTGTGGCAGCCAAGCGTGAAACGCTGCAGCTCAGCGTTGCTCAACCGCGACAGCTTGCATATGCTGGGCTTGAGAGAGCTGGAGCACGCCTGGTCTGAGGGCCGGGGCTGGGCGGTTGAACATGGCAGCATTGCTGGCCCCTAACAGTTTGCTGTCCCATATGCAGCTGGCTTCACCGGCGGCCGAGAGAATGGTGGCGGCCGCTGGGGCCATACGGACTCAGGGGGGGCTGCCTCAGCCCCCAGAGCTGCCACAGAGCTCTCAACAGCAGGTCAGCAGGCGTACACAGCTGCAGCCCCCTGCACCATCGATGCACTGAGCCTGCAGAGACCACAGCAGAGCCACCCAAAACTGCCTGCATCTGGGTGCGCCCTGCAAGCACACTAAGCAAGGAGTAGCCCTCAGATCCTCATACAGACCCCCCCCGCATCTGCTGTGCAATGCACACAGCCAGAGTGCCATTGCACTGTTAACGACCTGATGCTCGCCTGCTGCCTCTGGAGTGTGCATGTCGCGCACCTGGCCCTCCCTTGATGCAGGCAGTGCCAAGACGTCTGATACGGGGGATGCTCCTGGGGCAGAGCCTACAGCTGCTGGACGCCCCAAGCTCACCCTGCAGCCCAAGCAGTCAGGGGAGCTGGAGGGCCCAGCCAAGCCCAAGGTGGGCCCAGCAAAAAGCTTGAGTCGCCAAGGCGCATGCAATCAGCAGTATCGTCCGCCCACGCGCACTGTGAAGAGAGCTGGTAGACCTACTGCAAGCCACCTTCTGGTCCTCCAGCCACTGGCTTTGGGCCTGCCATGCAAACGGGGTGCCCTGCGGACAACAGTCGAACACCCGCACTCTGTTGCCCTGCAGGCCAACCCCTTTGGGTCAGCCAAGCCTGTGGACACCTCCAGCAAGCTCAAGGAATTTGAGGAGCGTATTGCAAAGGAGGTGGGGGCCCTGCTTGCGGCACTGTTCCAGTGCAGCAGTGGCGCCTGCATGTGATGTGTGCCTGGAGAGGGCGAGCCCTTGCTGGCATCGGTCGCACAGCAGCTTGGCCTGCAGGTGCAGGCAGGCGGCTGTGCAGGAGGGCTGCTGCCAGAGCACGGTGCTGCAGATGAGCTGAGCCATGTGTGCTGCACACAGGAGTGCGCTGGCCCGGCCCTGCAGGCCTGGACTGGGTGCCTGCTGCATCCCTCATCTGCTGCTCCATGCAGCCTGGCAGCCTGTTGAGGAAAGCTGCTGCAGCCGCAAGCACTGCACTTTCTGGGCCAGATCAGACAGTGTGGTCCTTCAACCTAGGAGCTCTCACACGCACAGATGCGTGGCAGAGCCTGCCAGGATGCTTTGCTGGTCATGGTGACCACTGGGTGCAGCCTGCACTTGAGCGGACAGATCAGAGGGGCCTGGACTGCCCAGTCTGACTTGCAGGCTGAGAAGCGGCACCAGGAGCAGCTGGAGCAGCGCAACAGCAGCCGGGAGCTGTCCCAGGAGCTGAACTCCTTGCCAGCAGCGGCACAGGCGGGCCCCCCGCAGCAGGCGCCACCTTCAGCCAAGGTGACCGGACACACAGCCCAACAAAACAAGAAAGAAGGGCACAGCAGCTCACAAAACCAACCTGTGGCCAATCAGGGCTGCAGGCAGGATGCACAAGTCGTAATGCTCCATGTGCCTGATGCGCCCCTGAATGCAGATGCTGTCCCAGCCACCAGGGTCCACTTCCTGGATCACCCTGCAGACATGGTCCTTTTTGCTTGTCTTTTGAGATGCATTTGCACTGGAAGGTCTCTGTGCAGGGCGCAGGTGCCGGCATTGCATCTACACCTTCCTCAATCTCCTGTTGAGCCGGGCCGCATGCAATCTGCAAGGGAGCTCGAGCACTTTCGCTGTTTTGTTTGCGCAGCACCCCCTCACACTTGCTACGCAACTGCAGGTGCAGGTGGAGCAGCGCCAGCCCAAGGCGCAGCCGCTCCCATCTGCGGGCGGCCCATCACCCAACTCGCCGGCCAGGGCTCCTCAGGATCCACGCCCACCCCTGCAGTTCGGCACCACGCAGGCCCCCCTGCCTGGGCCGCCGCAGGGCGCCTCCCAGCCACCCGCCCAGCCCACAGGCCTGCATCCACAGCTGGGTGCCCATCAGGCAGAGGGTGGCCTGGGCTCGGCAGCTGAGGGAGTGGTCGCAGCCCCTGGGCAGGCCAGCCTGCCCAGGCAGGGCCCCCCTCCGCAGCAGTTGCGGCAGCAGCAGCAGCAGCAGCAGGCCCCCCGACCGGCGCACGCGCAGCTGCCCCCTCCCCCGCTGGTTAACCCCTGGAACAAGGCGCCGGCCTCGCCGCCGGCGCCCCACATCCTGCAGCGACCACAGCAGCAGCTGCCACCCCCGCCCCAGGCGCAGCAGCAGGCCCCACGCCCGCACCTGCAGTTCGGGCAGCATCAGGAGGTGGCGGACACCCTTGGTGCGCGAGGTGAGTGCTGGCGCCTGTGCCCTGCATCAGCTCCACTGTGCTGCAGCTGAAGAGTCTGCTTGGCTTCTGCAGCAGCCTGCCGGATCCTGCAGCCACATGCAAGTCTGCGGTCCACAAGGGCAGAGCTCAGGGGCGTGTTTACCTGTCTCTTCAGGGCAAGCAGGTGCATGCATGCATGTGCTCTCTGTCGATGTATGCGGTTCAGTTAGCTGCTGCCACTTTGCCTGCAGAGGTGGCTCCTCCCGGCCTCCAGGCTGGTCGGCAGCGACAGCCCTCAGTGCCGCAGGCTTCCCAACAGCAGCAGCAGAGGCAGGATGGAGCGCCGCAGCAGAGGCCCCATCCAGGCCGCCAGCAGCGCGGACCGCCTGGGCCGGTGCAGGACCGCCAGGCCTCAGTGCCTGAGCAGTCCCAGCAGAGGCAGGTCCACCCGGCTGGAGTGGAGCAGGCAGGCCCTGCAGGCTCCCAGCCAAGCGAAGGCAAGTTTTCGGCTTGAGCTTGTACCCACTGTTTGCCTCCCCTGAGAACACAGGTGAAACTGCTGCATTTGCAAGAGTCATGCGGGTGACGAAGCTTGGGCGTGGCTGGGGTGCAGTTGCCATCATGTGTGGCTTGCACAGCATGCATTGGGCCCACTTGCAGGCTGAAGAGGGGCCTGCTGTCCACTGTGCAGGGGCAGAGGCAGCTCCCAAGGGCAGGGCCAGGGGATTGCAGCAGGGCCCTGCTGAGGACGGTGGTATGGCCCCCATGGGGACCGGCCGTGCTCGCGGCCGGGGCCGGGGGCGTGGCGAGAGGGGCCGAGGTGGGTTCTGCTGCTCTGAAGGGCCTTTGCCAGCGTCGTCACTAGTGAGCTACTTGCTCTCGCTGCTGCACGCAGCAAGGTCCTCTGCTTGCCCCGCCTGTGGCACCAAGGGACCCTGAACATAAGGACATTTTCGATCACATCTTCCCGAATGTTATGCCTGAGGCGCAAGGCAGGCATCTGTAGTACTTCCCAGCGCCTGGGCCTGTGAAGGGTGCACAGCTGTCCTTGCACACCCCCTGAGTCACCTCCTCTCAAAGTATTCCCAGTCACAAGCAGTGTCCAAGCCTGCTGCAGGCCGTGGCCGCGGGCGTGACGGCAGGGAAGCCCGGGGGGAGGGCGACAGGCCAGACGGCGGGGGTCACGGCGAGGGGCCACGCAGCCGTGGCCGCGGCAGGCCCAGCTCAGCTTCCGCCCAGGCTGCAGCTGCTGCCGCTGCCCGTACGCTGCAGCAGGAGCCCCGCCAGCCTGGTGGCCAGGAGGAGCAGTGGGGAACCCCGCCTGGCATCCCTGTGCACGGTGCGGGGCCCCCAAGTTGATACACTGCCAGCATTCCAGCGTCAGTGCTGCTCTCCTGCGGGGGCCATACTCAGCTTCCCCGCATGAGAGGTAGGTTAGGCCCATGGGTGGACACCCAGCCCAGCTGTCCAGGGTGCGCGCCTGGGCTGCTCACATCTTCGTTGGTTGGAGTCGTCAAGCTCTTTGCTTGCTGAGCTGCTGAGTGAGGTGTTCTCACCGCGTCACCGCCTTCCCCTACAGCTCTCCACCATCTGATTGAGCAGCCAAGCTGTTGCCATTACAGACCTTTGTCTCATGACACCACTGCAGGTGTGGAGGAGGGCCCCAGCGGAGCTGATGGGTGGGAGACAGGCAAGCCGCAGAAGGCTCGCGGGCGCGGCAAAGGTCGTAGTTCAGGCTCCCAGCGCCAGCAGACCACCTCAGAGCCAGCAGCACCTGCACCAGCCTCTTCAGCCACCAACGCGCAGCCGACACAGCGCCCACAGCAGGTAGTGGAATGCAAGCTGCGCTAGTGTTGAGACCCAAACCCCCCTCCTGCATGACAAGCCTTTACTGTGCTGAGTCCCGGCGATGTGAGCAGCAAGAATGCTGCGCTCCACAAACAAGTCTTGCCCTGGCTGTTTCTCTGGTTCAGCGGCTGTTCAGCGATCATTGACAGCGCTCCATGTTGACTGCAGATGGCAGCACCCCCAGGGCTGCAGCAGCCTGGCCCAAAGCCAGAAGTTACCAACACCAACCGCTTTGACCTACTGAATGCAGAGGACTGATTATTGAAGTGCAGAGTGTGAAAGATTTACTGACAAGCTGCATGGCAGTGGTGTGATGCACTGCCAGCTGAGCAAATCATCTATCCCCTCATACTCCTGGTTTTTGAGCATATCTAATTTAATGAGACGTCAGGTTCACAGTCTTCAGACGTCTTCACAAGAAGTGAACTGAGCAGCAGATCAGCTTCCCCAGGCACAGTGTATTGATGCACCTTCTGTCAGCTGCGCGGCCTGCAATAGAGGCTTGCAAAAATGTTTGAGTAGGAAGCGGGGTTTTGGGGATTGAAGAGAGACAAGAGGGAGGCTTTACAGTCTAGCGCTGTGCTGTGCATCCTGCTGGCTGTTTTGTGACTGATCTTGCACTGTGACACTGCTGGCGGTATTGCCAATCTTCAGCTGGCCTCAACTTTGGACCGGGGTTCTGGGAGCATTGCGCCATACTTCCCTGCGAGTGGCCTTCCTAAACATGTGAAGGTCATGGATGATCACATACCTGCACAATCCAAATGTTCCAAGTCAGAATAGCAGCACTACATGTGTTGCAGGTCACAGGGCAGCCACATCAGCATGCATAGGCCCAGGTGGACTGATGCTGCAGCAGGAGCTCCGTGTTGAGAAGCTCCATGCACAAGGCCACCTTGCTGCCAAATCTTGGGACCCTGTGAGAGCCTTGCTCAACCACAACAGAGTCGTTGGCATTGTTAGCGCATTGGGAGATGCCTACGCTCTGCAGATGGGACTCACTTGTGCAGCGCTGCTGCACGCACGCAGTAGATCAGGCCAAAGGCTGTGCCCAGGAACCAGCCGCCCAGGACATCTGACATGTGGTGTTTGTAGTCTGTGAATCTGGTGATGCCAACGGTCCAGATCCATCCAAAGTTCAGCATGATCCAGAAGATGTAGAAGCCATGGCCCATCTCGCGCAGGACCCTGCACGAGAGGGCAGCTGTCATCGCAGCAGGGTGGAGCTCGCCAGAGTGGCAGGCTGAACGCGGTGCTCTCAAGGCGACTGCGTCTCACAGGGCAGACAAGATGTGCCTCATCAACTAATATGGCATCTTTGCAGTTGGGAATACGACAGATAAACGAGGTGCAGTAATCTGTGCAGGGCAAGCTGTGCGCAAGCAAGCCCTTCTCCTGTGCCTGGAAGGAGGGACGCAGCAGAGGGAACAGCAGGCCTCTACCTGTGCCCACCGCGCCAGCCAGTCTTCTTGTCAAGGCCCATGAAGGCAGCGTCCCCGCCTCGGATGTATCCTGCAACAGCATGGTCACTCTGTTGACATCACTGACCGGCACAGTGCAGTGTTCACAACATAAGGGCTGGCCTGGACGCGTGCAGCGCTTGACCAGGACTGATGGCCTGCAGCCCCATACAAAGTGGCTGGCGCCTCCTGACTGTGAACGACTCCTTCTGGCAGGCTACCCAAGCCAGCGCCTGCTGCTTCAAGCAGCCTTGACTGTGAGGAGCCGCAGGCATGGCTCCCAGCACAGTCGCAGTACGACACTGGCAGGCAGCCTGAGGAGCGCAGCTGGTGGCCAGACGGATGCAACCTGTAACCAGCCGCTGCAGTCTCCAGAGACGAAAGCTGGGCACAGCGCTCCCACCTGACCAGATGAGGTACACGATGTTGTAGACCGTGGTCACAGCAGCAGAGGAGGCGTGACCTGAGCAGAAGCTCTTGCGTCCGTCAGGGTCTGAGTTGCGACAGACCGTCAGGTTGCTGGCGCCCAGCTCTGCGGGGCCGCTCTGGTAGCCAGGGATGGGGTCGCACACCTGCAGGCCAGATCCAGGGGAGCTGAGTACCAGCTGGCAGCGACCCCATTGCAGAGCACCCCTGTGTGTGGTAGCTCTCTGCAGGGGCCACTTGGCTGGCCACCAAAGGCTGGCTGTACATGCCTTCCCCTGTGGAAGTGATGAGGAGGGGCCTGACAGTTCACAGCCATGCAACACTACGGACCAGTGAGGGTTCTCTGACTCCTCCCTGTCAGGAGATGGAGCTTGACCAGAGAGCCGCCCATGCAGCACAGCTGGTCAGCGTGGCAAGGGCACAGCAGGGCGCCCACAGCAAACAAGTCCGGCGCTGCAGCGTGTGTCACACACACCAGACACCTCTGGTGCGGCAGGGGCATGCAGTCTGCTCACCGACAGAAAATCTGGGCGAAGGCGCCCAGCAGCAAATTTGGTGATCTCTGTGACCATGATGACGCACACAAAAGCACAGACGGCATCCAGCAGGAAGTGGCAGAAGGTGGCCACGGCATTTGTGATGTGGTAGTTCTCCTGCAGCAGGCAGGAGACAGCTGCATGAGGACAGGAGGGCGAGCAGAGGCAGCTTGCTCATCTGCAATGGGATCTGCGACGAGCGGCTGCCACCAGCAGCTGCCAAAGAGGCCGAGACAGCAGCTCCAGACAGAGCAATGGCGTTCCTACAGCGCCCAGGATTGCACATGCAGGACAATGCCATGCTCAGCCAGAGCAGTGAAGGCGTCATAGGCAGCAGACATGCATGGCCCCTTGCACCAGCAGAGGGGTTGGCGGTGCAGATGAAGAGAACGCTGAAGCAGCAATCCCAGCGCAGATGCCACTCACTGCCTCCCGAACCCGCTCACGCCTGACTTTGGGGCCTTGACACACCACATATGGACTGTGCCACACGCAGCTTGCACAAGTCTGGGCAGCCCACCTTGCGGTACACAAAGAATTCATATGCCAGCATGGAGATGATGAGCAGTGCAAAGGGCACCAGCACGGCGGCCACAGAGGGGATGGTGTCGCTCCTGAAGGGGTACGCGATGCTGGCATCATACAGGAAGATAGGGCGCGCGCGCGAGTTGGCCAGCCAGTGCACGCAGGCCAGGATGATCAGGTAGGCTATGGTGAACACCGCAGTGCCATAGTGCTGGCTCTTGATGACAAAGCCCCAGTCGATGTGCTGCAGGGACAGGGCAAACAAATGGTGGTGAGTGGCGTGAGGCATGGTCGGCAGCACGAACGGGCGGGCACAGCAGCCAGAGCAGGCAGCATGAGGTGGACAGCTTTGCACAGTGGCGTACTGGCAACCGAAGGTTGGGCAGCAGGGCACGACAGAGGCAGGTGGCAGACAGCAGTGTGCCGCGGCCATGACTTGGCAGTTGGTGCACAGTGCCGCAGGCTGACTCGGGGAGCTGCAAGGCTGCTGCTCGGCCAGCACATGCCTCCACCGCACAGTTCAAGCATTGCTGACTCCCTTCAGTGGGGTGGCTGCCGCCCGTTGGGTGTCCAGCAGGCTGGAGCCGCCAAGCATGCCTGCCCCTGATGGGTCAAGCATGCTGACTGGGAGCAGTCAGCGGGCTGCGGCGTGCCGAGTGTCAGGCAGGCCAGCGCTGCTTGCTGTGTATGCCTGCTGCAGCCCACCATGGGGTTCCAGCTCCCGCCTGCAGCGCCTCCAGCATGAGCTGACAGCTCGAAGGCCTGGGCGCTCACCATAGGGTTCCAGCTGGCCTCTGCAGCGCCTCCGCTACGAGCCGACTGCTCAAACGCTTGTGCCTCCATGTCGGCTCCAGTGCCATTCTGGGGGCCAAAGGTACTGGTGCCAGCGCCATACTGCTGGTATGGAGCTTTCTGCGGCTGCTGTGCACCCACTGGGATAGACCTTGACTGCAGCAGGTGGCAGCCATTGCATAAGCAATGGCGTCCTAGCAGCTTGGTCAGCAGGTTGAGAGGGGGCTAGCAGGGGCCAACTCACCCCTGCACTTGCGCCATTGAGTGGGACAATGTAGTCTGTCGATGGGGTGCTGCAAGAGGTCACACAACCTTGAGAAATTGGTAACCCGCGCGAACCAGACTTGAAGTGATGTGAAGGAATCTGCTCAGCTCAATAATTTGCATGCAGCGATCACCAAACCAGGCTGCGCTGCAGCTGTACCAGCAAGGCTTGCTATGCAGAGGTTCATGAGCAGTGATAGCCCCCCTCAACTCACTTGTAAGAGCTTGCCATGACTGGTCAGAGGGTCGCTACAACGGATGCGGCGGCACCCAAGCTGTGAAACACACGCTGTCCCTGTCTGGGCAACAGAAGATTGCTGAAATCCTTTGGGCACACCGCAGCTTACGACATCATGAGATGAGAGGCAAGAAAGTCTTGTTGAGGTGCGGGGCGTCCTTCAGTGATCAAGGCTCCGGCTGATCACCGTCCGACAGCACCTTGAAATATTGCCAATTTGCGTTGACCCTCCACATCTGGTCACTGATGGCGATCGCACCTGAACATGCCCCACAACATCAGAGGGAAGCTGTTGTAAGCGGCGCAGATCAGGCAGGACCTGCCCCTGAGGGCTACCAGCAGCTGGATGAGCAGGGGGAGCTGCCTGCCTGGCAGGAGTTTCAACAGGCTTCAGATGGCCAGGCAGAGGCAGATGATGCTTCCTCCTGGACCAGCTCCGAGGCAGAAGGGACAGACACGCAGCAGATGTCAGGTCTGTGCTGCGCCTCTTCATGCAGCACAGTGCTAGACTGCAGGTCCGTGCGCTGTCAACGTTTACTCCCGCCGTTCAGCCTCTCTCCAGCTGGCTCGCTTGGCACTTCTCAGCGCCTCACACAAGCTCACCATGCTGCAGGGCAGGCATGGTCTGTGTCCTTTGCCCCGCTGGACCCTGCTAAGGACAACATAGCAGCTGCTGAAGCCTGGTACAACGAGGGCTTCCCTGAGGAGGCTGCCTTCCAAGGGGTGGCACAACCAGCACCAGGACATGCTGCTCTGGGCACAGAGACAGATGCAAGGGGCAACAGCAGCGCTGCTGCGCCAGGCCCAATTGCTCAGAGGGAGGCAGCGGCAATACATGCTCCTCCAGCCAGGCTAGGCTTGGATAATGAGGGGGCGCCTAGGCCCCAGTCCATGAGCGAGGACCACAAGCGCACCATCCTGGGGGCAATGAAGAACATCAAGATGAGTTACATTCCCCGGTGGGCCAAGCATGTGCCGGAGGAGGCCTGGACGAGCGGGGCCATCCAGCAGCTGCAGGCACAAGAGCAGCGTGCAGCCCTGACAAACACGGACGAGCGACCTGTGACAGGCTCAGTGCCCAACTAGAGGTTTCAGAATTGAGCTCTGAAATTCTAGAATTGAGCTTTTGTTTTGACTGAACACAAGGAGTGTCATGCTTTGCAGTCACAGCAACTGGCAGGTTACAGAGATGGCTTCAAAAGGATTGGGCACAGGGACAGCCCCACACATCACCTTGTCAGCAAGATGGATGCACAAAGAAGATCATCCTGCCATAGAGACATCTGCACTAGCACATCAGAATGTATGCTAACCAGGCCTCTCAGCTCAAGACCCACCCTCCACAGCTGTGGCATTTTCTCAGCCAGCTGTCGCAAGAAACGGGCATATGACCATGAAGCCATGACATAGTCAACACCAGAGATGGGCTGCTCAGGTAGGGAACTTGGTTTTTACACACACAGATCCTCACAGGCCAGCATGGTATACTGCCTGGAGGGGAGGCAAGACAGAAGGCTGTTGTTGGTGCGCTGCATGACATGCATCTTGCAGTCTGGAGCCACCCTCTTGACGGCTTTGCCCAGCTCCACATGGCACGCCCACCAGTATGCAGACTCAACATGCACAAATGCAGTCACAGCTGGTGCAGCAGTGTTTGACAATGGCGAAGTGCAGTGTGACGGTGGATGCTGCGTCATGACTCCAGCCTCGACATGTCAGCCACCCAGGCGCCTTGTTGTGCTGGCAGGCAGCTGCCAGAAGGAGTCTCACCAAGTCTGGTGGAGGTCCATCAAATTCCTGCCTGCTGGTCTGCAGCTGATCTGAGCATCGCCAGCAGGCTTCAGTGAGCACCCTACCTGCAAGTGTGCATCCTGGAAGGCCCGCAGGGGGCCTCCCTCACCTCTGCAGAGGGGGAATGTATGGCAGCTGCACCCAGGAGCAGGCAGGCCCAAGGTCAAGGAGGGAGTTTCCTGCTCCCATCCTCAGGTGCATTGACATGCTGCTCAGCGCAGCAGATGCATCGTCTCAACGTAGACTTCGGCACATGAGAGCACCCAAGGCTTGGGATGCGTTCCAAAAGAACAGGCGGCATGCGGTCAAAGTCAATTTGCAGTGTCAGAGGCCGTGAAAAATGCCAAGTGATCAGGAGAAGCGCTCGACTGCACCTCCCACAAAGAGCCTGGGAGCAGTGGTGCCCAGCAGGGGAAGCCGGAACAGCCAGCATGGCAGCAAGGCCAGTTACTCTGCTTACAGGACAAACGCGAGGTCCTCACGTGAGAGGGCCATCTGTTGTGGTTGCTATCCACAGACTCACACCTGCAGGACTCAAGCTTTGAGTGCTGCCATGTAGAGCGCATGGGGAGCAGCAAGATGGGGGGAAGCTTCATGCGCGGCAGCCGCCTGGGCCCTGAGGGCGGTGCAAGTGGCGATCACAGGGTAAGCTGGCACCGGATGATGCCCTTTGCTATGCCACAGTGTCCAGTCGGTTGAGGGCTGCGGTGCAGTTGCTGTGATAAACTCTGCTGGAGGTTTCACTTGGGTATGCTGCAGGTGTTTGATGAGAGCGGCCGAGACAGGACCCCCAAGCCCATGCTGTCTATGCGCCCCACAGTGCTGCGGCCGCTGCCTTCTCTCCTGGCAGAGTCGGCTATTGCGGGCAGCTCATCAGATCTAGAGAGGGGGTCGCTCATGTCAGAGGCAGGCAGATTGGAGCGCCTGTCGTCTGCTGGCTTCAGGCAAGCTCTAGTGAAGGGTTGTTGCACCGCACCAGCATTGTCATCAAGAAGAGACAGCTGAGGCAGGCATGGCAGACCGGACTGCTCTGCCCACGCTCGCTGCTGGCATTGGAGCCTGAGCTGCCGTCATGTCCTCTGACGTGCAGCAGCAGGATGGGTTTTGGGAGCGCAGGCAGCATGACCCCTGACATGTACATGGACGACAGCAGCGGCACTGCCAGCCCACGGACCTCAGAGGCAGGTGGACCCCTCAAGGTGAGCCCAGGACAATGTCCAGCCGCTGAGAGTCCATTCAAGGCTACTTGGCAAAGCACACGACATCATGAGACTCCGCAATGCCCCTGGCTGCTGGCATTGCCCAAGCAGAGCCAACCTGCCTGGCCGGTCTGCCCTGCCTGTGGTCACCAGGCTTCCTGCAGGCCTGGGCCAAACTGTACGCCTGCTGCAAGCAAGTTGCCCTGCCGTGGACTTCGGCGGTTCTCCCAGAATCCTCATCTGCAGCCGCATGCCCCCTGCAGGCTGCTGCGCCACCAACCCGTGCACCAGAGCCCCATGCAAAGGCAGAGGAGCAGGCTCCGCCATCGACACCGGAGATGCTGACGCCGGCAGACCTGCAGCGCAAGGTCACCCTGCGCCTGGAGGAGACGGAAACGGTGTGGCTGCTGCAGCTGCCTGGCGGCTGTGTAAACCAGGAGACACCTGAGGGCAAGATGGTCAGTGCTGCCAACACGAGGTGGGCTTGCGCTGCCCCGCCCAGGAGCAAGCTGGTTGTCTCAGCAGGCCTGCCCTGGCTGCCTGTGCGCCCCTCAGCTGGGGTGTTGCACTTGCGGCTGTGTGACTCAGAAGGAGGAGGATGGGGTGGAAATGAGGTGGCCCTGCATATTGGCAGTCTGCCTGCTGAGGCGCTGCCTGTTGAGTCTGCTGCTGGGAACAAGCCTCCGCTGGTATGTAGGCTCAGCGACTGCATTGTATGACCTGGGTTGAGTGCGTGATGCAGGTATCTGAGACTACCTGCTTCCACGCTTGCCGGCCTGCTCTACTGTGCCCAGCCTTGAATAACAAATGTCACGCAGAACTGTGCTGGTCATGGCATGCAGGTACCAGGAGTTGGTGCAGCAGAAGGAGTCAAGCGACCGCTACTTGGACAACGAGGCTCAGACGCTGCCTGGCCTCAGTAAGACCAAGGAGACACAGAGCAACACCCTGAGCACGACTTCGACAGCAGTACAGGTGACGTCACATGCCAGATTGGTGCAATGCTGGCAGCCAGGCCTGGCAGCAGGGCAGGGCTGTGAGTAGCCAAGTGGGTGCGCCAGCCAGCCCTGCAGTGGGTGGTTTGGCTCAGCGGCCAGGCAGCTGCAAGAAGGAGCCAGGCTGCTTCAGCTGCCAGGGTGTAACAGCCTGCTTGCAGCTGCAGGTGCCCCCTGTGGGACATAGAGTGTCAGGGCAACCTCTGCGTCTTCCGCCAGCAGGCAGCCATGCAGTGGGAGGGACAGCCACAGGCATGTCCCAGTCGGCTGCAGGTGGCTGCAACGCTGCCTGAGGCACCCTGCTTGACAGCCTTCTGCTGCAGGCCTCCCTGTGGGACATCCATGACGCTCTGGTGGGCGACAGGGAGGCAGAGGAGGGCGCTGAGGCTCCAGATGCCGTGATTGCGGCTCGTCGGGCCTCAAGCTCTGGGGGACTGGAGCAGGGGCAGCAGCGGGCCCAGTCGCTGGACCGGCGAGGCTCAAGTAAGCCTGTGCAGCCGTTGCATCCATGTCCTGAGCGTGCCAAGAGAATGACGTGCAGAGTTGTTGTTGTGCATGATTGCATGCTGACCAGTGCTGACCTCCAGTGTTGCGCTTTGCTGCGCCTTGGTGCCTGCTGACAGGTGCTGGGGCTGCAGATGCGTCGGACGTGGGCAGACAGTCCAGCAGCATGCGCGGCAGCCTGATGGCCTTTGACCAGGGGCGCCTGAGCGTGATCGAGGAAGGCAGCAGCACGCGGGCCAGCTCTGCCGGCAGCGGCCCGGGGCATGGCAGCGCATCAGGGTGCGCCGCATTACTGACCTGGCTGCTTTCGCAGCTTTGTTGAATGCCTTTGCACATCTCTTGTGCGCATGTGAAGCCTGCGCGCACTCTCGACCAGCCCTGGCGATTGTGGCTACCAGAATGCCTTGTAACAGACTGCCTGACTGAGCTGCGCAGTGTCTGTTGGCAGGCTGGGCAGCTCGGCCATGGGCTCCGACTTTCAGGGCAGCCAGGCCAGTCTGTCCTCCCAGGCCCCCTCCATGATGAGCAACCTGCCCTCTGTGCTGCAAGGTGAAACCCCCACACGCATCCTTGTGTAGACTGCAGATGACTGCCTTGAGGCTTTGCTGCCGCTGGCCTGCATGAGATGCCCATGGCATTTTAAGACCATGGGTCCTTCTCAAAGCTGTGGTGCTCTGTGCAGGCCAGCAGGGCATGTACTCGGGCGCCTTCCGCACTTCAGAGGATGCTGTGCAGGCAAGGGTGGATGCTTTGATGGGGACCAACTATGTGCTGGGATAGGCAGGGGTGACCGTCATTGTTGCAAACAACTCTGTCTTGTGCTAGGCAAGGGTGGAAGAGTCTGTCGAGCAGCCATTGTGTGCTGCCACGAAACAGGCCAGTGAAGTGAGCCACTTGTCGCTCTGTTATCCTGCTCCTTCTCAACAGCAGATGGAGGCCCCTGCAGGTGGACACCATCTCCAGACTCCCCGGCCTGCTTGCAGCGCTGCAGCTGATGGATGCAGCTGTGCAGCAGAATGTGTACCACGAGAAGCTCCTGCTGTACCGCGATGTGCTGGTCAGGCCCAAGGTGGGGGGCGCCCAGTAGCTTCCAGCTGGCATGCTTCAATGGGGCTGGGTAGCACAGAGCCTCGCCCGTAATGCAGGCACCCCCTCACCTGTCTGCCCACCATGAGCAGTCCAATGAGGCTGAGGCGGGCCCAGAGGCTGCAGCAGAGTCCGCTGCAGAGGCTGTGACAGCAGTGCAGGTGACTGTGCACAGCTGCATGCTTTGCTACAGTACATGATAACAGCTGCTGCTGGCACTGCTGAAAGGATCTGTCTGGGTTGGTCCTGTTATCTGTGAGCATCACACCTTTCCCTGGTGCAGGCTACACCTGATAAGCCAGCTGTGGAAGCCTCCCTTGGCAATCCACAGGCAGGGGCAAGGCTGCAGCTGCTCTGGGTGTGGCGCTGCGCCCAGACAGCCAAGCTGAATGCAACGTGCATGGCTTGGAACAAGGCAAGTGCCCTCAGCATGTGTCCCCAGCACATGCTGCTCAGCAAGCAGCTGACCTTTGTCCTTCACAGTTGTTTACATAGTCACTCCCTGACACTGCTGGCACTTGGGCAGAATGTGGCCTTCCATCGCCTTGTCCTACAGGTGCGCAAGGATGTGCTGGCAGTGGGCTATGGCCACTTCCATTTCGGTCCGCAGCAGCCAGGTTTGGTGGCCTTCTGGTCCCTCAAAAATCCAGGCCACCCTCTGTGGACATTCCCGACCAGCAGCGGCGTCACTGCAGTGGACTTTGCCACCCAAAGCCCCAACATGCTGGCAGTGGGCCTGTATGACGGTACCCTGGCTGTGCACGACGTCAGCACCAGGCAGGTGGGTTCTCTGAACACCTGAGTGCAGTGCATTGCTGTGTGTGCCTGATCGCTCAGCCCACATCTGAGAGGTGTCCACTGTCACGTGTGCCCCCACATGCTCATTGACACAGGCGGTCATGCAAGCAAGTCTGGGTAGATGCCGATGCCAGGAACCTCCTGCAAGGCTTGCTCACCTAAATGCGCCCATTTTTCTTTGATGCCCATGAACATTGAGTGTTGCAGGGCTTGAGGTGATGCACTCCAACGTGCAACCCTTCCTCTGCAGGGCACGGCCAGCATGTCCAGCTCAGCACGCACGGGGAAGCACAGCGACCCTGTCTGGAAGCTGAAGTGGGTGGACAGAGGCCTGGAACAAGAGGAGCTGCTGGTCTCCATCTCCACTGACGGTCGCGTGACGCAGTGGTCCACAGCCAAGGTCGGCTCTGCCTGTGTCTTTGCCTCTCTCTTGCAGCTGGCCATGACACAGGGAGTCACCTCCAAGGTAATCCGCTCATGGAGTCCAAAGGCCCTGCAGCATGCTTGTGGCCTGGTCTTCAATTCCATCCACCCCATCTTGGAGCCTTCAAGGCAGAGGAGGCAGAAGTGAAGGCGTTCCTTTCCTGCGCAAGACAGATGCACACTTGCCTTGTGTCAGCAACAGCACCCGACCTAATATCTGCTGGTGAGTGTGGCTGTCACCGTCTCAGCGGCAGCCCTGAACACCCGCCTAGCACCCTGCTGTGCAATGGCACTGAAGCGCTGCCAGTCACCTGTCCCCAGCAGAGCTGCAGCCTGATCACCCTCAAGCACACAGCCTGTCAGGCACGCCGGCCTATTGGGCACCATGCTGAGCAGTAGCACTGAGTGCTGCTACTGCCTGCCTGCTGCAGAGCCCAGAACATGCAGGCCTGATTTCCCTGTACCGCACAGCCACTGAGGCAAGACAGCCTAATCACCTCCTTCCTGAGCAGCAGCGCTGAGAGCCGCTGATGACCTGCCTGCTGCAGGGCCTGATCACCCTCAGGTGCACAGGCGCCAGCCTGTTCCCAGCGCCTGACTGAGCTGTAGCGCGCTGCTGTCGACCTTGTGCCTGCTGCAGGGCCTGGAGCATGCAGACCTGATCACCCTCAAGCGCACAGTGACACACAGTCGCAGCGGTGCAGCCCCCAGCAGCTTGACCAGCAAGATGAAGACAGAGGCCTTCATCACCCGGCGCAGCAGCGGCATGTCCTTTGACTTCAGCACCAGGTGTGCCTCTATTTGCGATGCCTGCGCCTGGGTGGCAGCTGCTCCTCTTCCCTGCAGTAGCACTCAGCCAGTACACACTATTGCTGTTGTGCCAGCAAGCAGATAGCAAGTGATTGTGATTGGAGGGTGACCGGCAGAGCAGTGCCTAATCGCCTATGCTGCTTAGCAGTGCAGGGTGGGTGCTGAGCTCAGTGGCAGCACTGCGTCAAGAGACTCATCCTGCCAGCAGGCAATGCTGCCATGCTGACATGCAGAGACGGTCGCATGTACCTGGCCGGCGCAGAGGATGGCCACATCTACAAGTGCAGCACCTCTTACTCCGAGCAATACCTGGAGGCATATAATGGGCACATCGGGCCTGTCTACCAGGTGCAGTGGTCACCCTTCAGGAGCGACCTGTTCATCAGCTGCAGCGCTGACTGGAGCATCAAGCTATGGGCAGAGGGCAAGGTGAGCAGTAGTTGCACGCTCTGCCGCAACTGCTCTGGATCTCCTAGAGGTCACTGTGCCAGGCTCATGTGTACTGGTCCCAGCACTGTGCTGCTTGCCCTGATCAGAGCCCCAGCCATGTTGGTCTCCATAGCCATGGAGCTGAATGTTGCCCAGGTACCTTGCTTCACGCTGCAGCCCTCACTGCTGCAGGAGGCGCCGCTGCTGACATTCCAGTCCACGACAGAGGAGGTCAATGACGTGCAGTGGAGCCCCAAGAGCTCCACAGTGTTTGGAACTGCCACTGCTGCGGGCAGTGTTGAGATCTGGGATATGGCCACCTCCACCCTTCACCCTGTGGCACAGCATACCTTCGAGGGCCAGAAGCTGTCCTGTATGCTGTTCTCCCAGGAATCCCCTGTGGTGGTGGCTGGCAGCAGCGCTGGAGGAGTGGCAGTGCTGCGCCTGTTTGATGGCCTGGCAGCAGAGCAGGAGCCAGATGCGCAAGTGAAGCGGTTGGAGGATGCGATGCGAGCCAACATCGTGTCCACCCAGCCGTTAGATTGACAAACATATCATGGTGCTTTCATTACAGCAACAGCCCAGTGTGACTCAGTTGCAAGTCTCTACTTCATGGTGAAGTTTGCCTGCCCTGCAGAGCACAATGATAGCAAGACCTCAGCTACCGTGGCAGAAGTGCTCTGATTACACTGCATCTCTTAGATGCTTACCTGCAATGATGATGCCAATGATGACACCAAAGAGCCCCAGAGCACTGCCAAAGATCTCTACGACCAAAATTTTGACAAAAAGCGTAGCGTTCTGGGCGTCTGACAGGGCTGCACTGCTACCCACGACACCCACACAGATCCTGCATGCATGGAGACAGGGCAGCTGTAAGGACACAGCATTGCTTGGCCTGTGGCAGACACAGCTGAATGCAGCAGCAAAGGCAGCGGGACCTCATGCGTAGAAATGTAAGATCAAAACCCTACCCGCAAGAGAGGTTTGCCCAGCCTGTGATGAGGCCTGAGGCCAGAATGGCATAGCCTGCTGTGTAGGCAGCAATGGGCCAGAGTCCATTGGGCTCAGGGTCTGTGTATTCGATTCTGGTTTGCAGGATGATGGCCACAATGACGCCGTAGATCGCCACTGCCTCACAGAAGATGATGCTGCAGGCAGCACAGCATGTCCTTAACAAGTTCCTGACTGCTGGTCATGGCCGGAGGCTGTATGCTGTCGAGGGCAGCACTTGATGCAGGGCACCCATCTCAGACCTGGGCGCTGCTTGTGGCAGGATGCCATGCGCTTGTGTGTGCAAATAAAATGAGGGTGTCAAAACATGGCTGGCAAGGCAGCATGCCATGCTTAAGTGGCTGCACCACACTCTGCTGTCAGGTGCTGCACCCAGGCAGCTGCTGCAAGCCCACATCAGTTTACAAATCTCTGGGCCTGGCACATGGGTTCGTGATAGTGCCATGCACAGGGCTGGGCCCAGGCAAATGGTGCAGGCAAGCTCCATGCTGTTCCAACCTGATCAGATTTTTTGATGTGATACGTGGCACCCTTGTGGCTGCGCCTAGCAAGCTGCTGCCAGTGATGAAGATGCCCCTGCAGGGAGTGCAGGAAGCATCAATGCAGTGCAAGTGATTGCAGCATCACAGGCATGACAGAGGTTCTCAAGGGGCAGCGCACCAAGCTGCACCCCCAATGGACAATCCCACACAGAGGCCGATACCCAGCGAACTCCAGAAATAGGGTGATATGTTCTTGAAGAGGAACCTGCAGGGCACACAGGAGTGGGAAGAGGCCAGGGAGCTGCTGATCAGCGGCAGGGGGTGACAGGTGCCCTCACTCACCAGAGGTATTCCCAGTTGATGAAGAAGTTGCTTGGCAGGTCCGGCAGCACCGGGAATTGCAGGTCCAGGCCAGACATGCTGGCTGGGCCCTGCCCGGGCAAGGGTAATTTGGGCAACCCTGTTTGATCGCGTCGCTGCCTGAAAGGCCGGGTCCCCTGATCCCCCAACAGAGACACTTGGCCCTCTGTGCAATCTCGGCTTGCAAAAAACCACTTAGGGCTTTGACTGCTTCCTCTCCCTTTCTTGCGTACTTTTTTGACCAGGATGTTGCTTGCACACACAGCCTGCTGCGCTGCTGAGTGTCTCCAAACCAGCTGGATGCCCTGAAGGGTGCTGCTGTCCTAAGTCCATTTGTCTGTGAGAGATGCAGCTTGATGCTCTGCAACTCTGATGAAGATCTGCTGATGGTGTGCCATTGACACAGTCGAGACCACGTTTCGATGATAATCTCAGACAGAGGCCACAACAGCAATGTCTTGGGCTGAACAGATGAACGGCTGAACTATCTATGTATTTTGCCTATGGCTGGCCAAAGATGCTGTCAGCTGTGGAAGGGGCTGGCAAGGAGGAGACAGTTTTCCTCAGCATTGAGGGGGAGCTGGCGCTGCTGGTTTCCACCTGCTGCATCCAGATATGGACGGGAGGGCAGCACAGGGTGAAGCTGGGGAGGCACACCCGCGCAGAAGCCTCAGTGCAGGCTGAGGGCCTCAACAAGCGAGCCTACTGGTGCCCCAGCCGACGCCTGCTGGCAGTCCTGGTGAGGCGCGAATGCCATTCTCAAGGATTTAGTTGTCACTGTCCAGCACTGGTCTTGTCTGCAGTCTGCTTGGATATCCATGTCCAGCTACAGCAGCTGCTCCTGCTCTTTCCTGGGCTCATCCTTACTGCTCACAGCTGCTCCAGGACAATCACTGCCAACAAAGTAGCGCCACTCACAGGATGCCACTGCCAGGCAAGAGTTGCCTGCTGATGCCAGTGCAGCAGACGAGGCCAGCTACTGTCATGCAGACGTACAACAGCCACCTCCACATCTATGGCCTGCACACGTCCAAGGAGTCTGTCCTCCCCTCGGGGGGCCTCCTGCATGGCACAGAGCTCAAGCGCCTGGACATCTACCTGCAGCACAGCATCCAGGCTGCTGCTGAGGGGCTCGCGGCCATGGCACTCGTAGGGGACAGCCGTTTCCTGCTCCTGGGCATGTCAGATGGCTCCTGCCACCTGTACTCCTGGCAGGCCAAGGTGAGCCTGCCTGGCGCCCTGCTGTGCTCAGCAGGCCAGCTTGCTGGCCTGCTCTCAGAGTCTCCTGTCAACATGCAGGCCTCATCTGAAGGCCTTTAGCTTCCTTTGCTGGCCACTGAGGGTGGAGCATGTGAAGCTCCACTGGCGGTGGTGCTCAGATGCATGTGAAGATCTGCTTGTCCTCTGCAGTTCCGAGGGAGGGCACAGCCGTTTGGCAGGCTGAGCGAGATGCAGCTGCGCGTGCAGCGCAACACGTCCTCCCGCTCCCTCCGAAGCATGCAGCCTGCCCCCTCGGGCAGTCTGGGCCTCGCCAACACGCAGGGCCCGTCCCCACGGGCTGCTCCATCCCCCACTGCTCGCCGAGGCAGTGGGGGCTTGCACAGGTGACCTGTGCCTGTCAGTGCTGTGCAGTTGCCAGGTCTGCTGCCAAGAGGCAGGGAGACCTGCAAAGGTAGCCACTGCCTGCTCTGGAGCGCAAGGTTGTCCTCTCACATGCCGTGAATGGCCGCCCACAGCTGGGCAGATCTTATGCCCAGGACCGGAATGCCCGACACCAAATTGACGCTCATGGCACGCTGCAGGTCTGATAGCAGTGAGCATGGGGCCCGTGTCAGCGATCGAGGCAGCACAGACGGCTCCACAGCTCAGGACGCCTGCATTGATGTCATGGACTATGCACCGGCTGCACATTGCCTGGGCATTGTCTTGACAGGTGGGCACTGTAGCATCGTAATCCTGGCTGCTCCCCTGCACTCCTACCTTTCCATTCCAGTCCTGGTCACATGCTGCCTTTGGTTCGTCTTGGGCATGCTTGAGCTCAAGGCTGCCTTTGCTGAAGCCCTGCTCCTCTGATGTACAAAAGGCTTGGGAAGGCCTTATAGATGTCAGCTGCCTCTGCCTGGTGGCAGTCAGGCTCTGACACACTTTGTCTCTGGCAAGCAGATGGGCGTTGTGCCATCTGCCGGGTCTCGGAGGCGAGCGGCCTGGCATTGCTGGACCAGCTGGAATTCAGCCACTGGGTGTGCAGCGCGGGGTCAGGGGCCACAGCAGTGGCTTTGGCGCCTGCTGCTCAGCTGGTGGCTGTCGGGCTCTCCACAGGAGAAGTTGCCCTCTACAAGCTGCAGGCAAGCTTCTGAAGTTGAGTCAAGACTAGTTCTCGGGCAGCGCAGATCTCTGGGTTTGCTGTTCTGAACATGCACAGCTTGAAGCTGCACAGCCTTTCAGCTGCCCTGCACGTAATCTCCTCAGCTGCACAAGGTCAGGCTTGTGCTTGCAGCAGGAGGGGCCGCTGAGGCACCTGCCAGACGACAGGACTGGGCTTGAGATGCATGAGAGATCGAGTGAATGCCAGGCATCCCTGACTTTGCCGCAAGGGTGTTGGCAAAGGCTGTGATCAGGCGATTCTGCTTTAGGTCATTGTGTTGCCATGTTTGCTGGTGCAGGGCTCACAGAGAGCACGTTTCAGTGCAGACGGCTCCAAGGAGGCCCCTGTGCGGGTGGTGTCCCTGCTGGACTGGGGTCACGGCCCAGAGGCAACAGGGTCTGTGGCCGACCTGAAATGGTCACCAGACAACCGAGCACTGGCGGTCAGCACCTGCGAGCACCTGTCTGGATCAACGCTGACGCTGCTGCTGCCATACGTGGACTCAACACTTGACTTCGTTGGCTGCCGTAACTTGACTTGGTAGCCGGTCCATCTTGCTGCACCACCTGATCCTCTCAGCCTTCAGCTCTGAGGGCAGCTGTCTCTGCAGGTGGGCTGGCGGCGCAGTGGCCTGGGCCTCTGGTCAGCCTCAGGCTGCCGGCTGATGTGCTCCCTGCGGCAGACTGCTCGGACGTATGTCAGCACACAAGCTGGGTCCAGTGGAACCGCTGCATTCTGCTCGGATGCTGCACCCCCACTCGAGGCAAGAGAGCTTGCCATCATGTGGGTGCTGTTGTTGCTGTGCCAGGCACGCTGCATATGCTACCTGGAGTGCGACGTGTCTCAAGAGCATGTGGCCTGCCCTGAACCTGTAGCAGGCAGTTCCTGGGCAACCGGCAGAGGGCAGCTGACTCATTCAGGTCATGCGTGTCTGCAGACCGGTATTGCAGCAGTGGCCTGGGGTGCTGAGGGGTACCAGCTGATGGTGGCTGAGGCAGCCAGCAGCGCGCATGTGCTGGAGCTCAGCCTTGCGAAAAGCCTGCGTGGCAGCCACCGCGTCCTGTCTGGGGATGCCAGCCCACAGGACAGATACTCCCAGGTCCAGCAGGAGGTGCACGTGCTGCTGGTGAGTGGGGCCAGGGGCGCCTGCGTGGTTGTGTCACTCGCCTCTCAAGCGCATGCCTCGCTTGGCTTGCTGTAGTGAAAGCGCCATTGACCAATGAGGGCATCAGGGGCAGAATCTGTTAGCATCCTGCTTTTGAGTTCCTTGTGCGCGGTCTTTGTGGGAGCACGTCCAACGCTGCGGTGCAGGGCAGCGACCGCCTGCTGCTCATCACTCAGGGCAGCACCTCAGCCACCACGGTGGCTGCTGCCTCTGGGCCCAGCCGCGAGGGGCTGAGCCCTGACCTGGCAGTCCATCACCTCAAGCTGCCTCAGCAGTACATCAGCAGCAGTTGGCCACTGGTCCATGCTGCCCTTAGCTCAGATGGCATGGATGTGGCAGTGGGTGGAACTCAGGGCCTGGCCCTTTACAGCCGCCGCAGTGCACGGTGGCGCCTCTTTGGGGACATCTCGCAGGAGAAGAGTGTGGCCGTGCAGGTGGGGTGCATGCTTGTAAGCAGAAGCGCACCCTGCCTTCACAGCCATCATTGGAGGCTCTGCTTGCTGGTGTGCATGACAACACCAAGAACCTCCTGCAGCAATTTACAGGCCAGTTGAGAGCACTGATAGGTGCTGAGCCCAGCTCCCTGATAACAGGTGTAATGCAATAACAGGGACCTCCCTGCCACGTTGAAGAGACTGCGGATCGTCATCCGCTCCTCTAGACCAGCGCAACTTGTCAAACCTCTGATATTGTACCAGACTGATAATCGGCCCAGAAGCGCCACATCTGCTCTGCACCGCTTGCAGTCTGTCAAAGTGGTTGCTGGCATGCAGACTCTGCTGTGGCTGCCAAGGGTAGTGGTGGCCTGTGCCCTAATAGGAGGTGCCAAGAAGGGTGACAAGGCTGGCTGCCAGCTGCTGCTCTACCCACGGTATCACCTGGACAACTCCTCACTCTTAGCCAGATATCCTCTTGCTCAGGTGAGCCTGCATGCTGGCTCCCTGTGTGCTTGCTGCCCACGTCTGTGTGCGTGAAGCAAGTCAGCAATCTGCCATCTCTGCTGCTCCAGCATGTTCACAGTCCTACACTAGGGTCAGCCTGGGGTGGCTGCCTGGGTGGGGCAGGCTATTGCCTGTGAAGCTGCTGTAGCATGAGTGAGCTTGCTTTTGCTGCAGCTTGTAATTCCCCTGCCATTACCATGTGAATGCTGCTGCATGTGTAGACACCTGTGGCCATGGATGCTCTGGGCAACTTCATCCAGATCGCGTATGCCCCTCTGGACGTCAGCGTCCTGCGCATTGACCTGGCTGGGCAGCTGACCCCCATGGGGACTCCTACAGCCACTGTCACTGTGGTCAGGGAGCTCTCCATCATGACTTCTGCGCAGCCAGTCGTGGTGAGTTGGGTCGCGCCCATGCATGCACAAGCTGTGTCCATGGCTTTGCCAGCAGGACAGGCAGACGTTGCTTTCCCTTGTCACATGAGGTGGCAGGTGCATGCAGCGACCTGCGTGCAAGCTCGCCTGACTGTGCATGGCTGCATGCTGCCCAGTATGCTGTGCCCTGGTGCCCCACACAACAGTACATCAAGCTGACCTGCAAAGTGGGTCTGGCTGTGCAGGACATTGCCCTGGTGGAGCCAAGAGCGGGGCCCTTGGGCACAGACACACTTGCTGACGCTGGGGACCTGACCCCCCGGCACTGTGTGCTGCTGCGGGCGGGCGGATTGATGAGCCTGCTGGACATGGACAAAGGTGAGGGGCAAGCCTGCAGGCATCGCTGCTGCAGAAGCAGCTTCTGCTCTTGCTGGTCCATGCAGCTTGTAGGTCATTGCAGTATCTGATGACGACTGGGGTAGACGTGCTCCATTGGGACCTACCACACATCTCATGCCAAGCTGACAGGTTTCCACCTGCTGAGAGAGTAGCCGCAGGAAGACATGCATCCCCAGCCTGACATGATAATCTGATGCTGTGCTGTCCCATGATGCAGCTGCCTGCAGCAAGCGACACTGCACTCTGTGGGTTCACTGCAAGTCCCTGACTCCAGATACAGATCTGGGCAGGAATCTAAATATCACTCACTGCAGTGCGACTTTGTGGTCATGCAGGCTCAGAGACTCCGCTGGCAGAGGACATAGAGTGCTTCTGGCTGGCAGGGCCCTCACCCTGGGCTCAGCAGCAGAGCGCGACCTTTGCCTCGCGCCTGCAGAGCGCACAGGGCGCCCAGCTGTCCCGGCAGCAGAGTGGTGCATCAAGTGAGCGCTGCACAGGGGTCACAGTGCTGCCAGCATTGAAGCCGCTGGGTGCTGGGCAGCCCTGCAACTGCTTCTGACGTGCTAAGGCATGCGGCAGAGATGTGCAGCAAGCAACAAGCTCACCTTTAAACCCCTAGCTCATGCCCGCTGCCTGTGCAGTGACCACAGCAGAGCAGGAGCAAGCTGTGTAGCAATGAGCAAGCGTGCCATGATGCAGCCCCATGCTCTTATACCCGCTGCTGGTGCAGTGACCGCATCGCAGTCCCTGAGGACGTCCTATTCAGGGGAGGCCTCCTTACAGTGGACGCCTCAGCTGGACCCTGCAGCACGGCAACAGCCTGGGACGAGCACGAGCGGCAGGAACGACTCCCACAGAATGCCTTTGCCGCAGCTGGAAAAGCGCCACGGCAGTCAGGTCTCCCTTGACGACAGCGTCACTGATGCAGCCAGCTCAGCAGGTGATGCAGTCTGCATGTACCTCGTGGAGCAGTGTCAGTTCCTGCCACCCAGGCTGCATGACTCTGCCCTGCATGCCGTGGCCAGACACCTGCTGCACCTCAGGTGGCGTACTTCTCTGTTCCAGGCGGCAGCAGCAGCAGGCATGGCAGTCACCTGCAGCAGCTCAGTTGAAATTTGTAAAGTGACCGTGGCCTCCCAGCTTCCATGTTGCATGCAGAATGCCCACAGCATGGACTGCATAGGCACCACACCCTGGGTCCCTGCAGACCAGGCTGGGGTGGACACCTCCTGGTGCTGTAGCCCTGCATCAAGACATGGCCCTTGCTGTCTGCAGGCCAGGCTGAGGTGGAGATCCCCTGGTGGACGTATGGGCCGCAGGGGATGCAGATGTGGTTCCCCTCCTCCCTGGCTGAGCCCCTGTCCCCGTCCACCCAGGAGGCCATGAGCAACACCAGCACCGACCCGGAGCTGGAGTTTGACCGCGAGGTGTACCCCATCGGCATCTCAATTGCTGAGGTGGCCATCATTGGTGAGCAGCTGCACCACTGCGCACACCCTTGCTAGGCGCAGACCTTTCATGGGGCTGCTCAATGAGTCCAGGATTGGCTGGACTCGGCACTGCTCTCAAGTATTGACCGGGATGTTCCATGCAGTGAGCATCTTGCTATGCTGTGAGACATCTCATTATTACTGCTGCAAGCCAACTTCTGCTTCAGATGTGTACATCCGCTGCTGAAATGTACACAACGTCTCAGGATGACATGTGTGCCTGCAGGGGTGACCCAGAGGGTTGCCCGCAGCCAGCAGCTCGCGGCGCGGTCCACCCTCCCCTGCTTCCACCCCCTGCCTGAATCCCAGCCGGTGCTGCCCTGCCTGCTGCGGCGCCTGCTGCAGCAAGGCAAGGATGGCGCAGCCATGTCACTGGCGGTGCGCCACTGTGAGGCCCCCCACTTTGCGCGATCATTGGAGTGGCTGCTGTTCACTGCCCTGGAGATCAACAATGATGAGGTTGTACCCAGCAAACCCAGGTGGGGGGGCAGTCTTCTGCACATCTGTTTTTCAGAGCGATGTGCTGCCCATGTGTGCACCATGATGCCTAGCACACCTGCCATCTGCCTTTGCCCTGGAGGGGCAGTTGAGGTGCAATGGGGCACAGGCTGTTGGAACCCATTCCCGCATAATACATAGGGTTCACAGGCTGCGCCTCAAGGCTGCCTGCGGCATTGCAGGGCCCAGGCAGCCATGGGGGGCAGCTACAGCCAGAACATTGGCATGCTGGAGCAGTGGGCGGCTGAGGGCCGCTCAGGGTCTAAAGCCAGCGGAAAGCGTAGGCGAAACACACATGCAGGTGGTGCTTCCATGCTGCATCACCTTGACTGCTGAGCCCTGGTCAGCAGCAGCGCATGTGCAGCGCCAGGAAGCTCGCCAATGTCGGGACAGATCAAAGATACTCTGCAACATCGCTGCGCCTGTTCGATGCCCTGATGAGCTGCGTGACGCATGATGAAGCGTGTACAGCCTGAGCATTGGCGTGCGGCGCCCTGCAGGTCCACTGCTACAGGCAGCAGCACAGCTGGTGCGCCAGTTCCCCCAGAATCGTGATGTAGTTGTCAGCGTGGCACGCAAGACGGATGCACAGATGTGGCCGGCCCTGTTTGCGGCAGTGGGGGTCCCCAGCAGCATGCTGGACAGCCTGTTGGAGGCAGGCATGCTGCAGAGCGCGGCCTGCTGCCTCCTCATCGTGGACAGAATAGAGGGCCCGCAGGCGGCGCATGGCAGAGCAATCCAGCTCATACAGGTGGGTGAAGCAGCTTGACACCTCTGGCTGGCGCCCCTTGGCCGCTTTCTGCCTTTGCCGAGACTGCCCGCTTGACGGCAGACTGCTTGCTGCTGCATGGCAAGGGTATGCATCCACACTATACCAGAGTCATGCTGCGCAGGCACACAACCTGCATGACTGACGCTGCACAGCTGCGCACCTGCGGGCCGCAGCAGTCAGGATTGATGTCTCACTGCACAGGCTGCCCTGGAGGGTGGCGCATTCGAGCTGGCCGCCGAGCTGTTACGCTTCATCATCCCGCCCGAGGACCAGGACATCTTAGGGAGCCCCAGCGGGAACAATGTGGAGGCACATGCCAATGGCATGGCGGGGCAGGAAGAGGCTGGGGTGAGGGCTGCAGCTGGCATGGCAGCCTTGCCCTTGAGTTTGTGATCTGCTGTGCTGCAGCAAGAGGGCTGAGCTCACTCAGCCGCCCCTTCGATCAGCTGCAAGAGCAGCTCTTGGACAGGCAGCGACATCCTGGTCTGCTGATGCATGGGGATGCATGTGATGCCAGCTCAATTCAGCTGCTCAGCCAGTCCTCTCTGACTTTACTCAGGCTGCATTGCTGAACGGCATTTGAAGCACACCAGCTGTCAACCGACTGCCCTCCTGCTGTGTAGCAGTGCTGACATTCAGCAGCCCCTGCAGCGCCCGCCTCTGATATCCTGGTTGCAGGTGTCCAGTTGGCTGACCTCCTGGCTGTTTGGCAGCTCTGCCACCCAGCAGCCCAAGCCGCCAGCCCACCAAGCAGGCGCTGCTGGGGCTGCCGGCAAGCCTGGGCACGATGGGTGGCAGGTCATCGCCCGTCATGCTGGGCAGCTGCTGGAGGATGACCGCATCAGGGAGCTGGCTCGTCTCGGGCGGGCTCTGGCCACTGTCGGGGGCCACCTCAGCTCCCTGCTGGTGGCAGTGCAGGAGCAGCCTCGCTCGCCTCAGGAGCCAGGGCTCAATGCCCTCGCGGTGATGTCAGGTAGGTTGCAGCAGGCTGGAGCACAGGCGCCTTACAATGAACTGGAGGGAAATTAGACCTGGCTGGAGTCACGCTCCCTGTGCTGGACTGTTGGCCTGGTGAGGTGAGCCGTAGGTGCTGCATTGCTCCAAGCTGCAACTTGACCTCACGCTCACTGCAGAAGGTCAGCCCTGGATTTGAGGACGCATTGGAGGATGCTTTGGTGCAGTTGCGACGCATGCCCTGAGCTGCGTCCCCTGCTCTATGCAGCTCTCGCTGCAGCAACGGCTGAGCTGCCTGTCGTGGGCGATTCAGCGGCGCTGGAGGACGCCCAAATGCTGCTGGAGGCCTGCGTTGCAGCGGACATCACCAGCTGGGCGCTTGCGCTAGGTCTGGTGGTTGAGGACATCCAGACCCTGGCAGGTAGGGGCCGCGACTGGCAGATCTGATGAGGCTCTGGGTGTGCAAGCAGTCTGAGCTGCAGCATCTGCATGTGCTTGCTTTGGTTGCAGGTATCAAGCAGAGGCATGGTGACCTCTGGATTGAGACCAAGATGGTCTTGCACAGAGATTCGCACCTCAGACCTTACTTGGAGGTAAAGTACTGAGAGGAAAAGCCTGGTCACCCAGTTGCGGATGCTTGCTGGATCAAAGTGATAACACCTGTCCCTCTGTCTGCAGGTGATGAACGCTGCAGATGGCGTCAGGCTCTCCAAGCCATTGGCGTAGCCTCCCCACAATGGACCAACAGTCCCAATATATGCCTCATAAAGCAGTCCTTCGTCATCTCGAACTGAGAAACAGCATGGATCAGTGTCCATCTTTTTATATTCCGGCTGCCTGAATTGATGTTGGCGCCCTGCTGCTTCTCAATCAAGAAACGCGACTCGCCATGAGAAGCAGCTTCCTGGGCAAACGCTGCCTGCACCCGCACCGTGCGGACACCCCGCCGCGTGCTGGGGCTCCCCGCAGAAGCTGCACGCCCGGCCCAATACAGGCTGCAGCAGACCTCAATCAGGGCCTGCTGCATGGCAAGCAGCATCAGAGGAGCAGGGCTGGCACTGCAGCAGCAGTGGCAACAGACAAGGACAACACATGGGCTCCTGGGCAGCACTCCAGTCTTGGGCAACAGGTGGGGATGCATTCAGCATGTGAAGAGGGCATAGTGACATGGTGCTGCCCAGCCATTGCTGGTCTCACATCACTCCTGTTGCTGCAGCCCGTGAATGGCAATGGAAAGCACAAGAAGTTCATTGGCAAGCCCCTCAGCAACAGGTAGGATCAGCATGGGAAGACATGTCAGGCAGCCACCAGCGGAGAACCTGCAAGGCATCTAGCTCACCTTTGGTGTGCACCACGGCACACTCCCCTTTCCCTTTCAGGTCTTTGTTGCAGCCATGCACACTTGATGCCCAGCATGCTGCTGCATCATGCCAGCAGATGCCTATTGCGAAGGATCATGGTCCTGCAGTGTGCACGGCGTGATCCTGGCAGGAGGCCCCTCAGACAACCCTTTGGCAAGATACAGAGCCATGCCTGCTGTGGAGCTGGGTGAGTGTCACCTGACAGGGGCTTCATGCCCGCATCAAGTGCACCTGGCTGCCCGCTGGCATGCAGTCTTGTCTTCTTGTCCTCTGCAATGGCTCTTGTAGAGTGAGCACGGCCTGTGTATCTTGCTGAACTGGGCACCCCATCTCCTGTCTGCAGGCTCCAACACCCAGCTGGTAGATGTGTCGATCAGTAATTGCATCCGCTCGGGCATCAACAAGATGTGAGCCGGTGTCGCTGGTGCATTTCAGGGCTGTTGAGTTTCTGCACCTTGCTTCTTGTACACACACAGTTGGTTCAGCAGCTACTGGAACACCTGTATCCCCAGGCCCTCGCGTCTGGCTGCGCCTTTGTCAGGGGTACCCTGCCCCGAACCACCTTCGCTGCCACCCTCTGCCTGCCGATCCTGTCCACAACGCTGCAGACAGCCACTGCCATCTCAGCCTGCCTTCAAGCTACCGGTGCTGCCTCATGCAGCACCGGCAGCCACTGCACAGCATGCACACACCCTCATGCTCCCTTTCCCCCTCTGCGTGGAGTGCCCGCAGCCGCTGTGCCACGTCTGCCACAGCGTGCAGACACCCACTGCTTCCTGCAGGTACGTGCTGACCCAATTCAACTCCACCTCCCTGAATACGCACATCACCAGCTCTTACCCCCCCGCCGTCTTTGGCGCCGTCAACAGGCAGGGCTACGTGGATGTGCTGGCCGCCACCCAGACGCCGCAGAGCCAGCAGTGGTACAAGGGGAGCGCGGACGCTGTCCGGCGCAACCTGCCCATGATCCTGGACTCCATCCGGGGGGGAGGCCTGCCCGATGAGCTGCTGGTGCTGTCTGGGCAGGCGCTGTACCGCATGGTGAGGCGCACATGACGCTCACAAGCGTGCAGGCCCTGCTGCGGGGGGGACTGGTGGGAGGATGGCTGGTGCCGTCCAGCGAGGCACTGAAGCAAGTGATGAGGCGCTGCGCCACGCGCATGCCACAGACATGTGCCGTCAGCATGATGCCCAAGGCACAGGCTCGGGGCTGTCTGGCCGGCCACGTCCCCAGCACACCCGCAGTCTGTGCACGCCAGCAGTCACCCAGCTCAGTGCTGCTGCTGCCTGCCGGCCCTGGCGCCCTGGCAGGTGCGGCAGGACATGCCACCAAAGGTCAGAGATGTGCGAAGAAAGCAAGTGCTGCTGCAGGACTATGGAGAGCTGGTGCGCACGCACAGGGCAGCTGGCGCTGACATCACCATTGCCACGCACTCCGTGGGGCTAGGCCAGGCCCAGCTGCGGGGGCTGTCCAGGGTGGCCAAGAATGGTGAGGAACGTGGTGCCAAGTCACCAGATGGTGTGTTTTAAAAGGGGACGTGGAGCGTGGCAGCATCAACTTGTCAAAAGCCCTGCCTGCAACAGCGTGCAGGCCAAAGAAAACCTGCGTCACATGCAGTGCTTCTTTGCTGGCCTCAGATGGCACAGGTGGCACGCTGGTAAAGGGCTCCTTGGCCGGCTTGCCTGCCAGTCGCCTGCTAGCCAGTGAAGGGCACGGCCCGGGTGCAGAGACATGCAGCTGCGCAGCCAGGGGATTCTCCTGCTCCCTGGCCGTCCCTGTGCTGTGTGTGCATCATCTGCCAGGCTCTTCCGACAGGGCGATTGGAGAGGGACTGGGGGTGGCCCCTGCAGACCATCAAGTTACAAGTGCCTGCAGGGTGACATCCCCCCTTGGCCTGCAGGGGAGGTGGAGGAGTTTGTTGAAAAGCCCTCTGGGAACGCTCTGGAGCGGATGGCCAACTGCTCCCGCAACTCCACCGAGACTCACCCCTTTGAGGCCTCCATGGGGGTCTACGTCTTCAACAGGCAGGCACTGGTGAGCTGCCCCGAGCTGCGTCCCGTCCCCACCTTCATGTGATGTGAGCGCCCATGACAGGGTTGGGCAAAGCTGGTGCTTGAGCGCTGAGAAGCCCTGGACGCAGCATGGAGGTCACTCATCGGGGCATCAGGTCTGCCTGCACCAACATGGTCTGGCAAAGTTGCAGCTGAGTCAAGGCAGCTGCTGCACTGCAGCAGGTTGCCAGTCCTACTTTGGGGATGGGCACCAAGCAGTGCTCAGCTGCACAGCAGCAGCTGCTGCCATGCTGCAGCCTCCTGGCAGCTGGCTGCTATCATGCTGGTGCACCATGTCAGCTGAAGGTACTCAAGTATTGCTCAGGTGCATGTTCATCGGCCCTGCAGGAGCACTGCATGTAATCATCCACCCCCTTGGCACCTTTCCTGCGGCAGCACTGCACCCTAACTCACATGCTCAGCTGCCATTGTGCCCGTGCAGGTGAAGCTGCTGGAGCAGAATGAGGATCGCTTTGGCGCAAAGGCCAGCCCTGACACTCACTTTGGGCACGATGTCATCCCCCACGCTCTGCGCGACAGGCTCAAGGTGGTGGCGCATCACTTCACCGGCTACTGGCGGGTGAGCCTCATCTTGGCAGGGTCCAACAGAGGCGAACACTGCCATGCTGGCTGCCACACATAATCTCTGTTGCCCATGCTGCGAGGCACTCTTTTGCTGCTGCTCCCTGCTGACAGCACCAGCTCTCTACCTGGTTGTGCGTAGTGGCAGGCCCTACCAAGTTGCCACGGTCGCCTCTGCAGGGAGCATCCAGCCTGAGCAGTAATTCTGTTCTCGTGTGTGTCTGTGGCCCCATTCTCTGTGTTCTTCCCCCCCTCCCCTGCAGGAAACAGTTGGTCTGCGGGCCTGGCGCACGACCCTCACGCTGTGTGCCGTGGTGCACCAGAGCCACCTGCACCGGCGGCCCAACTGTCATCATGCCCTGGCCCTGCCACTGCAGGAGATCTCCAGCCTGCGTGACTTCTACGAGGTCAACCTGGAACTGACGCGCCCCGGCTCCCCTGTGTCGATCTATGACGTGGACGAGGCTATCGTCTCGCGCGGCCACATCCTGCCCCCCGCCATCATTCACAACTGCGAGATCACGCACTCCTTGATTGGAGAGGGATCGGTGCTGGTGGTGAGTGGCGCCTGCCAAGACTGAGGACTTTCCTGGCGCGCCTGACATGCCCCTGCACTGGCTGGTCGGGGAAGGGGCTGCCCCATTGGCTGGTCATGTGCTACCAAGTCTTGACCACCTACACCTCCCACGTTTGCCAGGCACCTCCCATGTTGTTCACCCAAATGCTGCGCGCTCACTGCACTGGCCTGTGTCGGCATCCTGCAGACAGCTCCTGCCATGAACTGGCCCTGCTGTCTCCTCAGGGCGCCAACAACAATCAGCACCAGCAGACTGCTGCAAACCATGCAGTCCTGTCTCTGCAGTGACAAGCCAGTGATGCATTCTGTGCAGGGCTCAAACATCAATGGCTGCGTCATTGGCTGCAACTCATATGTCGGCCAGGGCGCCTACCTGGAGGACTCGCTCGTCATGGGCAACGACAACTACACCAATGACAAGGAGCGCGCTGCAGCCAGGCAGCGGGGCGAGTCCGTGCTGGGCATTGGTAAGTACGGAGGGCCAGCGGCGCCTTGGCCAGGCTCACACACAGCTGTCTGGCGTGCACTGGGCATTCAGGAGTGCACTACCTGCTCTGCTTAAGCCAAGGGTTTGAATGGCCTCCATCTCTGCAGTATCAGTGACAGCTCCTTGCTCATGGCTTGACCTGCATGTAGGATCTGCCTGTTGTGTGAAACTCATTGGCAGCAATCCTTTGCAGGTGATAATGCCTACATCAAGGGGGCCATCATCGACGACAATGCAGCCATTGGCCGCAATGTTCGCATCACCAATGCGGCAGGCGTCAAGGAGGCAGACCGCACACAGGAAGGCTATGCCATCCAAGACGGCATTGTCGTTGTGCTCAGGGGTGCCACCATCCCTGATGGTACCCAGATCTAGTGCACTAGCTCATCATCAGATTTTGAGCCTCTTGGGGCAAACAAGCTTGACCTATGACATTTTGTGAATGCTTGCCCTGAAACACTGGGCCCCTCGTCCTTTTCCGTCAAGAGACAGCCACATGCATATATTTCATGAGATCGTCATGTTGTAACCACAGAGATTGAGTTCATGAGGAGGTGTGGGCCAGGGGGAGGAGAGGGGGCAGAGCTTTTTACTTAACGTTTCAGAGTGAGGACAGGGAGTGTGCTCCACTGCTGAAAGGCAGCAGCAATCCTGTCGTGCCTGGAGCTCCAGCTGATGCTCATGCAGGAACCCCTGCCCTTGTAGTGCTTCAGCTGCCTGCCGTCCTGCACACTCCACACCTGCACATGCTCGTCATCGCTGCCAGACGCGGCCAGCGCGCCATCTGGGCTGAACGCGACGCACATGACCGGAGCGCTGTGCCCTGTGAACTCCTGGAGGCACACTCCCCTGTCCGCATCCCACACCCTGCAGCGGCAGCTCATGTTCACATGCACCCTCAAGTGGGCTGCTGCATATCTAACATGCATTGTGCACCTTCAGCAAGCCAGCACAACAGCAGCAGCCAGCACATGCTGCAGGCCACACCCTCATGCTGGGATGAAGGGAAAGGGCCACCAAGGTGCACAATCCCAACTGCAGATTGTAACAATGGACCTGGCTGTGTTGTCATAGGATGTGGAGATGAGGGTGTGCTGACGGCTGCTGGCCCCAGATGGAGACCAGCGCACGCAGGAGACCTCCCGCGTGTGCCCCTCCAGGGTGTGCAGGGCCTGGTCCCTGTCTGCGCGCCACACCTTGACCAGGTTGTCATCGCCCCCAGTGGCCAGCAAGAGGCCTGCACGGCAGGGGCGCGTCTAGTCCTGCGCAGTGGCCAGCAGAGAGGGCCGCACACAGCTGTGGGTCCACAGTGGTGCTGCATGAGGACCAGTCAGCGCCACATGCACTCACATATGACGTTTTCGAGACAGTGCTGCCATGAGGCCAGGTGAGGATGAAACTCTGATGCAGCTGCAGCCCTGCACAAATGCGACGCATTGACAGCTCACTATCTTGGCTCCAGCCCAAGTAGGTCTCTCCGCCAGAGTGGCCAAAATGCTTCAGGTACTTGCGCTTCTGGAAGCTGCAGACATGTACATGGTCGCTGGACGAGAAGGCAAGCACATCGTCGTCCCGCCAGCAAGCGTCATTCACTGAGGACCCTGCAAGTAGGCGGGCCACAGGTTCAGCTGCAGCCTGCTGTATTGTCACAGCTGTCAACAGATCCTGGCGTCAGCAGGAGCTTGGCAGGCAAGCCAGTGATGCATGCCAGATGAAGGCGATGCTATTCATGCTGCAAGGGACGCAGAGCAGCCCTGGCAGGGCTGCAAATCTGCGGCAGCGGGGCATGGCGGCAGTCCCGCACTGGTGGGTGCTCCAGACACTCACTTTCATGCTCCTGGAAGGTGTGCAGCTGCTTGCGGGTGACAACGTCCCAGACCACCACATGGCTGTCCGTGCCGGCCGTCAGCATGCGCTGACAGTTGGGGGAGAAGCGGACAACCGCGATGCCACCCTTGTGGGCGTGCATGCACTCCACGTCGCCGCCTGCAGAAGAACTTGCTTGTTGTTGCTGCCAGTGTGGTGACTGGTCAGACCTGCAACAAAGCCTGAGCAGCCAGGGAGAGCTCCCGGCACATTAACTGCAGCGCTGCAGCCAGGGGCAGCAGGAACACAGGGCGGCCTGCGAGGCACCTGCATGCGGCTTCCCTGACAGAACCTGCAGCACAAACATGCACAGAGCAAAGAGATGCTCTGCAGGATAGCCTGCTTGCTTGTGCCAGTCGCTCAATCTTGTCGGTTGGACAAGGCTACCAGGCACACCTGTTCTGGACCAGAGGCATGCCACCCCATTGTCAATGCCGCCCGCCAGCCAGGCGCTGTCAGGGCTCCAGTGCAACGCCTGGCAGTGGCGCAGCGTGTCCTGCGTGGCGTCCTGGGCTGAGGGCTGGCGCAGGCGTTCACGCGTGACCCCTGCGGGCTGGGGTCCCGCGGGCAGCTCCCACAGCATGACCTGCGGCCGCTCACCGCCACAGCTGCAGGCAGGGCAAGCTGGCTGTGAGGCGGGGATGCAGGCTCCTGCCACTGCCAGCTGCACGCTGTCCATCTTATTGCGCATGTAGCAGAGGGCGTGGGAGGTGGCACTCCTGCTGGTTCCACTGCCAGCTGCAGGCCAGGCAAGATATTGCATGTGTATCCACAGGCAGAGCAGGATGCGGCCTTCCCACAGTCCTGACGGCACGTGGAGTGGACGCCAGGTGTTGTGGCCGGCAGCCACAGCGAATGGGGTGTTGCAGGCCTGCATGCCTGGCCAGCGCTCACCTGGATGCCAGGTGCTCTGCGTCAGGGCTCCAGGTTGCGGTCAGCACCTCCCCGGTGTGCCCCTGCAGCTCCTGGACCTGCAGGCAGGGCAGCCCTGTCTGCCAAGGTGTGCAGTGACCATGCCTCGCTGCCGGCGTTTTGCAGGCAGGGCAGCCCAGCCGGCCACCCTGTGCATCCTGCCCGGGCGGTGCATGCCAAAGCTGATTATTCAGGCCAGCAGCCTTCAAAGCCACATGCAGCGCCCAGGGAGCGGGTGATCATCCTTCTGCGAACGGGCGAAGCTGGTGCTGTGTGCAAGGCTGACTGGACCAGCAAGGCAGGTGGGAGCACCAGCAAGAAGACGCCACACAACGCCCAACCTCTGAGGGCGCAAAGGACTGGCGGTCGGTCAGGACCTCGTTGCTCTTCAGAGCAGCCTCCCCGCGCTGGCGCCGTGCCCGTTCACGCTGCTTCTGCGCCTTGGCCCGCTGCTTCTCCTCCCTGCAGAGGCCAGTACAGCCATCAGCGCTGGAGCCCCTTGGGCTGGTGCATCCCTGCATGGCTGACGACTCAGGCTGCACTCCACCAGCAGCTGCCTGCATGCAGCTGTGTGCAGGGCTTCCATGTCTACCAAGAGGACCTGCACGGTGCAGACTCTGTGAACCTGCAACATGTCAGAGCGAGAGGAGCCAGACCATGCTCACAAGCAGGCCCAGCCATGAGCACAAGCAATGCTGCCCATGCCCCTGCGCGGCTGGTCCAGGCACAGCTGCACGCAATGCCAAAGGGCCAAAACCCATTCTTGATTTACAGGTCAGCCACAGTGCAAATGCACTCCCTCCACCCCCCCTTTCCTTGGTTGCGTGAGCGGCTGCTCCAGGCGCAGGGCCACTTACCAGCAAATTACAGTGAAGCCTACATCACCCCTGCTGCGGCTGCACAGCTCGGGAGTGCACCAGGAGGCTCACTTGTGCTGCTGCTCCAGCTTGAGGGCGACCTTGTGGCGCTCCTCCTCCTTGCGCTGCTGCAGGTCCTCCTTCAGCTCCCCCGCGTCCTTCATCAGCACATCCTCGCCCGGCACCGACAGGAACGGGGCCTCCACATTGTGCACGTCCTGGAGGAGCAGGACCTGTCCAGCTGTGGGCAGGGCACAGCGTGTGTGCAGGCGCAGATGCCCCTGCCGAGGTACACAAATGTGCTGGCCCGAAGGGGCCGGGTACACTTGCATACAGGAGCAAGGCCAGGCCTGATGAGCTCTGAATAGGTGCCATGCTCAGGCAGGAGCAGACCCCAGCTGAGGGCTGCCTGGCAAACACGTGCCTGGCAGCACCTAAGCCGGCAGGGCACTGAGAGAGACCCATGGTGACCTGCCCAGTATGAGGCTGCAGCAGCGGCCATCTGCTGCCCAGCATTGTATCCTAGGACACTCAGCCTGCTCACCTCGGCAAGATTTGCCTCCAACTCCATGTACTGCATTCCGCGCTGCAGCAGGTGCACCAGAGCGCCCGTTGAGATGGAGTCTGTGTTGTATCTCTGCTTACCAATGCTGCCCTCATTGCTGAAGGTAAATGCTGAGTGCGTGTAGCCTGTATGGCAGAGCAGCTGGTGGAGCCTGTGCATTGGCAAGTGCAGGAGCAAGATCAGCAAGCATAGAAGTGCACATGCAGAAACAACACCTGACTCAACCAGATATCGCCATACAAGGTAATCAACATCGTCACTGGTCACACTCATGGTGCCTGCAGCGCCTTGAAGAGGTGCTCCCGGCAAAGTCCTGATCAGCTCACTGTCCCTTCAAGGAAGCTGATGGCCGCATGCAAGGGATCAGAGGTAGGGCCCGAGGCCCAAAATCCGGGTGCTGCACTTCACGATGGGCACCGGAGTACGTTTTCGATTCAAACCTAGACGGCCGCCCTGCCAATTTCAGGGACCCCCACCCTGTGCTGTCCACATCCTGAGGACCAGGATCGGACAGCTCAGTCCAGAAGGTAGTGGCTGCTGTCATGTGCTTGATTTACAGCTTGTGCAGGCCTGAGCCTCAGTGCCAAGCAAACAGTGCTCTTCTTGGCCGTTTTGCTCCAAACAGCAGGGAGAGGACCCACTGGACATATGATCTGGTCTTACCAGCGGGTGCCTTCAAAATAGCTGTGCTGCTTGCAGGACCTGCGGCACAGCTAGGAAAGGAGGGCAGAGCCTGCAATAGAGAACCTCTGCAGAGGCCGCCATGGCTCCCAAGTTCGACCCCTCAGGTGAATGAGTGTGGCAGCAGAGCAGGCCAGCTCGGCTGGGCTGTGGTGTCCTGCACACAGCTGACCCAGCCCCACCTCCCTGCAGCCGTCGTTGAGGTGTATGTGAGGGCCACTGGAGGAGAGGTGGGCGCAGCGTCCTCGCTGGCCCCCAAGATCGGTCCCCTTGGCTTGTCTCCCAAGAAGATTGGAGAGGACATTGCAAAGGAGACAGCCAAGGAGTGGAAGGGCCTGCGCGTGACCTGCAAGCTCACTGTGCAAAATCGTGTGGCCAAGGTGTCGGTCATCCCCTCAGCAGCTGCCCTGGTCATCAAGGCGCTCAAGGAGCCCACCAGGGATAGGAAGAAGGTCAGTGCCTGGTAGAGGGACTGCTGTGCTGGGCTGCCAAAACAGTGTGGGGCGTGAGGGGCTGCGGTCTGCTGCAGCACACCTGCAGGGCAGCGCTGCTCTCTGCAGCACAGGTGGCTGGGGTGCCAGCTCAGCCTTGGGCATGAGGGGCGCCTGCTGCAGCGCTCATGTCTGTGCTGGGCTGCCAACGAGCCCATGGCACAATGGGCCCGCTGTCTGTAGCAGCGCTGATGCAGGGCTGCCAGCAGAGGGGCCAGATGTTGTCTGCCAGCCAGCAGGCAGGCCACCGCACAGTCTGCAGGCTGCAGCAGCTGAGAAAGTCTGGCCGCCTGCTGCAACATGGCACCCCCACACCGCCTGCAGTAGCATGCTGGGCTTTGTGCCATCAGCACCTGTCTTCTCTCTGCGGCTGTTAGCGGGCTCCTCTGCAAAGTTGCAGCAGCAGCCTGCTCTCAGCACAGCTACCTGCCCCTGTGGCCTGCAGAATCGCAGTGGCGTCTGCATCCACCCCTTGCCCTGCTTTTTGGTGCCCCGCTACATCAAGGCTGCTCTCTGCAAGTGTTGCAAGGGTTCTGGCCACCCTTTCTGCAGGAGAAAAACATCAAGCACAGTGGCAACCTGTCGTTGGAGGATGTGATCGAGATTGCACGGATCATGAGGGATCGGAGCTGCTCTAGAAACCTGTCAGGGACTGTCAAGGAGATGCTGGGCACCTGCGTCTCTGTGGGCTGCACCGTGGAGCACAAGAGTCCCCGGACAGTACAGAGCGAGGTGCGATTCCAGCATGGGGCATTGCCAGCTTGGCTGAGGGTGTGGCAGCAGGTCGAAACGCCAGGAGTTTATCGAGCTGAGTTTGCCATGCATCCATCCCCCCGCCGCCTGGAGAGGTCGTGCTGCGCTGGCTGAGATGCTGCAACGGCGCTTACACTGTCCCAGCTGTTTTGTCTGCGCTGCTGCTGCTGCTGCTTTAATGGCCTGCCTGTATATGTGCTGCTGATATTTGACTGTTTTCAGCTCCGTCTGTTGCATGAGCAGCCGCCAGGAGGCTGGTTCTGCTTACACACTGCCACAAAGTCTGCCTGCGCTGCAGATCGATGAGGGCGAGGTGGAGATCCCTGAAGAGTGATTGCTGCATGCCCCGCACCAGCATGGTTGTGCTGCTTGCCCGGCGGATGTTTGCTACCAAGCATATGCTGTCAAGCATGTAAATTCACGACTGCGTTGATTGGTGGTGGTGGTCTCTCTCAGCACACAGATGTGATGGTGGTGTTGTGCAGCAGCTAAACTCCACCTCAGGTGCTGAAGCTCGCTCAGGCTGCTTCATCAGCAGGGTTCCAATTGCATGCAGAGGGGTGCACACTGCCACAATGCTGGAACGCATCTGCTGCTGTGATGCGCGTTGAATGGAGTCGGGGTCAAAGGATTTGGCAGTGCTTGTGAGTGACACTGTTCAGAAAGTTTGCTGGGAATTTTGCAGGAGGAGTGCAGCTTTGGGGCTGTGCGAACCAGTGCATAAAATCTATGCCAGGCCCTATTTCGGATCTGCCTGTACAGGAAGAGATGAACCCTGCACTGTGGCGGCTGCCACCCGCTTCAAGGCATGTTTATGTTGCCGGACAGGGTGAGGCCTCAGGTCCCTGACACTCAAGTGCCTGTTGCCACCAGCAGCATGAGTTGTCTCCTTCTCCAGCAGGGTCATCTTGATCACAGTGTACAGCTCTCACCCATGAGCCAGCATCAAACCTTTGCTCCTGTAGGGAGCACAGAGCTCAGAGCAGCCTCACTGGACACATCAACCCTATGCAAAGCTCCCACAGGCCAGAAGCACTCCTGCAGCCAGCAATGCAGCAGCTGGGGAAGTCTGGCAGCCACCATCATGCTCGAATCTGCACAAAGACCTCGCCAGAGAGGGTGCCATCGCATACATGAAGAGGTTTGCTAGCAGCAAGGCAATGCTGAAAATGTGCAGCCCTGACAGGCAGCCGGGAAGCGTCTACCCATAGCCTGGAGCTGTCAGGTGGTCCTGCAGGTACAAAATGCAAGGTAGTCCTCTGTGCTGCATGGCCTGGCATACAGCCTCAGCCATGCTGTGCTTACATAGGCTGGGGCCCTGCTGATGGGCTGCTCCATGGCCTGCAGTCCTGGCTGTCAGCTCACATCAAAGCGCTGCAGCACTGCAATCAGGTCTGCTGCCTAGTGGTGGGGCGAGCAGAAATGCTCAGGCGTGAGCTGGCAAGTGAGTTCATTCAGCTTGGTTCTGCATCCACAGCCGCAGAGTACGCAAAGCTCTGATCGCATCTCTCACAACTATTCAAAGAACCTATGGCAGACCCCACATGCTGGGTAATTGGGATTGCCCATAGCTGTGCATCGCAGTTGCGCAGTGCCCGTTACAGAGTCCCCAGGACGATCTGCCTAGCGGAGGTCCAAGAGACTTGCCAGACATCACACTGAGCACTTGCTCTCTGAGCATCCTGTCCTCTACACGCCCTTGCATGAGGCTGACTAGGTAGTAGGGCATCGCACAGCAGTAATGCCTCCAAAGTCTGAAAGCGGCGCTGCGGGAGGCAGCAGCAGTAATGCAGGCAAGCCACCGAGTAGGCCTGGCCCAGTCAAGAAGGAGGGCACGCTTAGGCCCAAGGAGGAGCCAGGCAAGAAGGCAGGCAGGCTAGGTGTGTCCTCGACGCGGCCTGGTCATCACAGCAGGCTTGCTTTGCAGGCTAGGCGGATGTTGTCACCGGCCACACCAGGCCAGTACCAGACCACCCCTGCTGCAGGCAGCTTCAAGTCAGCAATGCCATCAAAGCTCTCCGACGGCACGCCTGTGAGCCCCAAAGCGCCCACCAGTCCCCATGGACCCCGGAAGCCAGTGCTCACGCCAGTCCCTAGGTGTCCCAAGGCAAGGCTGTTTCGCTTTGAAGCTGCACCAGCCTTTGGGGATCTGCACGCCTTGCACCAGCTCGTGTCAGACCTGCCTCAAGCTGTGAACAGTCTAAGCTGGGGTGTGACCTGCACATGGGCCACGCCGTCTGGGCTGAGGCCAGGTTGCCACTTTTGCAGAAGTTTGCGCCCAGGAAGCCTCAGCGGCGACGGCAGGGAGACCCTGCAGCCGCTGCCATACTTGACCCCGCCTCGGAGGAGAGCAAGGCCAAGCTAGATGAACTGATCAGGGCGGTAGGTACTGGGGCGGCTGAAGTTCGGCACAACAGTGCTATGCACCAGTCACTGCCTTCACCAAGGCAATGAGTACCCCAGCCCAATTTCTTTTCTGGGACCGGCAGCCCTGGCCAGGCCGGCACGTGATTAGGTGGATGGTACGAACCCATATCGCCCTGGGTCGGCCAGCAACAGGCAACATCTGTGGTTTGATGTCCAGAATATCTGCTCCGTCTTGGCAGCAGTATCGACCTTCTCTTCCACTGTGATGCACCTGCAGCTTGCAGGACGGTGCCCTGCCCTGGAAGCAGTTCAGCACCAGAAGCACTCAGGTCTGCAAGCTGGCTCCCCTCTGCAGGCCAAGGCAGAGGACAACAGCCACAGGTTCGACCGTCGTGGGCGTGGGAGGGGCCCAGGCAGGGGCCCCCAGCCCGGCAGGGGTCCCCCCATTCCAGGTCAGCTGTCTCGTTCCTGTCTCAGAATGTGAGCCTGGCCTGGCTGAGGTATAAGGGCCCTTGTGTTGATCAGCTGCATCGGCACAGTGCCGTGTGCTTGTCAGCCACTAGCTCTGCCAGACACTGCCATGCAGCGTCCCAATGGCCTGTTATGCTGAGGCATGCTTTGCTGCTGTGCAGCTCCGCCCAAGCTGGAGCCTGTCCTTCCCACTGGCGCCGGTTCAGGCTTAAAGAACACCAAGGGCAAGCGCATCCTCAGCCAGGCGTGCGTCACTGCTGTTCCCATGATCAATTGTGACTCTTTGGGGGGAAAGCCTTTTGGTGCATTTGGGACTTTGGCAGGCAGCTCTCCATCATCCCTGTGCCGCACAAGAATTTGATTGCACCATACTTGAATTCCCGGCCACCAGGCAGCCTGCTGCCTGCAAGCCGGCCTGCACATTGGCACCATACTGAGCTGGAGTCCTCAGACTGCATCAGGTCCCTGCTCTCTGTCGCAGCAAGATCCAGCTGCAGCTTGGTGGCCCTGTTGGTGGAGTGCCTCCTCCATGTGCTCACCAGAGGCGGCACGCCTGAAGTGTGCCCTTACCTGCTTGATCCAGGTTGCCAGTTGCCAGCAGCCTGTTGTACAGCTCCCTGGGGTCAACCCACCTTTGCCTTGCAGGGAGATAGATGCTGAGGCAGCGGCAGCTCGCGTGTTGGTGGGGCACAAGCGCAAGGCAGAGACCATGCTGGACTATGAGCAGTACTATCCCACCATGCTGCCCCTGCGCAGCCAGGGGCGGGAGCTGACAGAGGAGGAGATGCTGGAGGCGCCTGTGGGGCCCCCAGACCTGGCAGCTGAGCAGGTGCGCTCCCTTGAGGCTTGTGCAGGCTCAATCAGTGGCGGGCGGAGCAACTCTCATGGTGGCCTTGGACCTCGCAGCCGAGCAAGTTGGCTGGCTGTGGAAGCTGCATAGGCGTGGGCTGCCTTGTTTCCCTACCTGCATGCCCTCCAATTGTATGCGAGGCCAGCAAGTCCTTGGACCTGGTGCCCGAGCAGGTCTTGTTACCATCAATATGATGCTTGTACAGTGGCTCCTCAACACCTCTATAGGCTTGTGAGCTGCGTGTCCCTCCTGACTGTTGATGTAGTAGATTGCCACTGTATTGCATGGCACAGGCTGCATTAGGCTGGTGAACGCAGCTGCACAACTCTTCGGCTTGAGGCCAGCCAGTATGTGGGACAGTATACTTGGGCACAAGAGTGTACTTGGCCCCAAGCCGCACGCCTGCAGGCTGTGTGCTCATGACCTGTGCACTCATCAGATCTTGGCAGTGGCGTTGGAGCCTGCATGTTGGCCCTGCGTCTGTTGCAGCCCCACACAGGTGTAGCAGGAAGCCGCTGCTGTCAGCTCGTGGTGCAGCCACCTGTGTGGCCCTTTCTGTAAGTGGCTGCCCGGGCCTCAATGCTCCTGCACCCTGCACTGGGGCAGTGATGCGCAGCAAACGCTGCAGATCGCCCTCCAAGTCGGCTGCAACTCCGGCCTGCAGGCCATGGTGAGTCATGCTGCCATGAGCCCATGCTTGCCTGCTGGCCTGTCTCCTTGCACCCTGCACTGCAAGGGTCGGGGACAAACTCTGCAAGGCAGCTTGCCTCCGCCAACATCAGCACATCTTCATGCACATGCTTGCAGACTGGACCGAGTCAGACAGCGGCTGAGGAGCTAGGGTTTGATGCCGAGGACCCAGACCCCCGCAACATTGTGATGTTCCAACTGCCGGAGCGGCTGCCAGTCCCCGCGCCCGTGGCGCCAGACCCTGGAGGCCCCTCCTCCAGCATGCAGGCGCCGCCTGATGCTGGCGATCCCATCCCTGCCCTCCTCAAGGACATCCCCTCCGGCAAGGTGGGCGCCCACAACGACCTCTGCGCACCCAGGGCCGCTCCTGCACTGCGTGGGGGCAGCGTGACGGCAGGCAAGCCAGGGGCTCTTGCGGTCCTCTGTGCCAGCGAAGCTCACACACGCCAGCTGCCTGCCTGGAGCCTGAGGCTCAGTGCCTGGCCCCCACTGCTGCGGAGTCTCTCGTGCCTGCAGCTGGGCCCGCTGCTGGTCAGCAGGGGGCAAGGTGGTCAGGGTGAGATTGAGCAGGTGTCCCCTGCCTGCAGATCGGCAAGCTGCTGGTGTTTGAGAGTGGGGCGGTCAAGATGCGGCTGGGCGATGTGCTGCTGGACGTGACCGCAGGGACGCCTCCCATGTTCCGGCAGGAGCTGGCCATGATCGGGCCCCAGCAGGGGCTGATGGCCTTCATGGGCGGGGTGACCCACCGTGCAGTCTGCGTGCCCAACGTCGCCCACCTGCTGAGGTGAGGGCAGGGTTCTGTCGCGGGTTGTGAACAAGCGGGGATGCCGCCAAGGCTGATGGTGACTGCTTGGCTGATGGTGGGCATGTTGCCCACCTGCGAGGGGCCATCAGAAGATTGCAGCCAACATTGCTGAGCTGAGTCAGGATGCCTCCAACGGTGGGGATTAAGGGTGACTGCTTCACCTGATGGAGGGAGGGTCCAGGTCCAAGGGGTGTGCCTGCTTGGCTCGTATGCTGCACGGGCTGCGGGCAGGTGCTGAGCATGGTGACGAAGTCTGTTGTTGCTCAAGCCTGTTATGAGGTGTGCCAAAGGCTGCCATGGGAGCTGGTGCCTGGGCTCCTTCACTGTCTGCCGGGTAAGCAAGCAGGGTGCATGTACTGTCTGCAGGTGCCATCAGGGCTTGAGTAGGCGCCCTGTTGCTTGAGGCTGTCATGACCTGTTTTAGCCTGCTGCAGCTCGGACCCCATGCCAGAGTGGGAGCATGTCCCTGCGGCGCTGCCAGCACCAGAACAGACCCCCGCTCCCAGCATAAAAATCGAGGACAGCACCCCTGCAGTCACCCCACCTCCCTCAGACCTGGCGAAGGTCAAGATCAAGATGGATCCAGAGTCCCAGGGAATGAGCCAGGTGACTGACCTGGCCCCCGCTGGCATGTTGTTTCTGGTGTGGACTTGGTCCTGCCAGGCAACTGCAGGCAGACCAGAAGGCACCAATCGACATCATATGACAATGGACTGCTCAACAGTGAGGTTCTGTCCTCGGGCGCTTGCCTGGGGCTTCACAGTGCAGCCCTCGCAAATGACACAACTCATCAGCTGCAGCCCTGCTTTGCCTTGCACCCCTGGGCCTGCCTGCTGCAGGCCTCTGGTTTCACAGAGCAGCTGTCTCAAGGCCCTTCCGCAAGCTTCACAGAGCAACCCTCGCGGGAGCCCTCTGTGAATGGCACTGCCGGCGCTCTGCGTGCCAGGGGGCAGACCATCGAGGACAGCGATGAGGACGACAATCAGGGAGACATTCGAGGGAGCAAGGACCCTCAATTTGACGCTGAGCCCTCTTGGAAAGACCGCCTTGATGAGGAAGATGCCCTAGGAGGGGAGGACTATGACTGATTCAGGGGGAGAGTCAGAAAAGGATGAAGCCCTGAGTGCCTGTGTCTCCCCCTGGAGAGGACTCCAACTGATGAGGCATTTCTGGACCTTGCTCTCCATCTGAAACCCCCACTCACTGCCCTCCCTGCCTACCCCGTGTATTTGCAAGTTGCACACGACTGCCCTATGCGACTCATGCTTCTGGAACTCAACCCCTCACCATAAGACAATGCAAAGCATGAAGGTGAGGCCCTGCTGGGCAGGTCTGAATACTTGCAGTGTGTAGATGTGTTTTCAGAGTAGCAGCAGGTGCAGCAAGCATGCATTGTCTAGTAATTCAATAGGTCTGACAGTTCTTACCGCCCAGTTTTGGGCTGACTCAACATGCTGACATCCATTTGGGTGGGCTCTGCTGTGGCTTTGCCGCCAGAAGGCTGCTGAAGCAGGTGTTTCACCTTTGCAATGTCCTGCATTGGTGCCTGACAGGCAAAGTTCTGGCAGATGAAGACGTTTGACTCTTGCAGGCCGCCCTGCAGTTTTGAACGTGTCAGCCCTAGCATGTCTTCACTTAGCATCCAGTGCAATGTTGGCCCTGAGCCATAAAGGTAAAGCTTACCTGCTGCGCCGTCTCCAAGGCTTCGGGGTTGTGCTGCTTGCACCAGCCCACAGCCTGGCTGTCAGTAACATCAATTGGCATCACCACTTTGTCAGGCACAAAGACTGAGTGTGCTGCTGCCAGCAGCTCCTGCGTTTTCTGCGAACCCTTCAATCCGGCAACAATTACCTGCAGCAGAGCAGGAAGGGTTGTCGGCGCGATGCACTCCAGTTGTAGAGCCAATGTGCTGCCTCCCTGCCTGACATCTGGCACCTGCCATGCAGACCGAATGCACATCACTACACACCTGGCGAGCATGCGGCGGGGCTGCTAACTGGTGCAGAGCGGCACACATCTGAGGCATCGCCAGCGGAAGCTCTTGAAGGCGGCTGCCGAAGCCTGCAGCTGTCTGCTCAGCCCGCTCCCTGTACCTGCAGGTCAGAGACGTGCCACAGGGCGCTGCACACCCCTCCTGGGCTTTGTCCGGGCACCTCTGAGTGTCGTTTTGCAAGCACTCAGCCGGCAGAGTGTGCCACAGGCTGCTGAGTTTGGCATGGGCAGCGGAAGCGAGTGTGCCCCTGTCACTCACTGGCCGCTCTCCCCGCCAGTGGTCAATGAGGCCAATTTGACCAGGTTGGACAGCGCAATGGACGAGGGCGCGGGCTCAGCCCCGTCGTAGTCCTCCATGCTCCTCAGCAGGATGTTGGCGTCCGCACCTGAGGTGGAGTAGTAGCCACCTGCACGACAGCACCAGCAGATCGCCGCCACCAGGGAGCACAAGACCTGCCTGCAAGAACGCAGCACACAAGGAGCTTGCCCCGCCGGAAAGTGGCACCAGCATGCCAGCACCTGCCAGAAGAGTGGTGCTGGCAGGTGCTGCGTGCAGCACACATCCAGCAAGGCAGCCTCATCCGTGTGCCTGCATGACTGCCCAGTGGGACCCCTCAAAATCTGCAGGGCTTGTTGCAGGCTGGCAGACGGTCAACGCTGATGTGAGCCTGCTGTGCAAGTGTTGACCCTGGCAGGCCGCAGACCCACCTGACTGCTGATTCCAGAAAAGCTCGTCCATGGTGCTCTGAAGCTCCTGGGCCCAGCTCAGCCACCTCACTGAGCCTGTGGTCTCGTACAGCTTCAGCAGGCCGCCTGCAGGCACAGTGTGGACCATGGCCGTCTCTGGTGATTGTGAGTAGAGACAAGCGCCGTGGCAAGATGCTGCAAGAACTCCTGTGACAGTGCTCTGCAGGCCTTCTGAGGCCCGGCAAACAGCTGCCAGTCTGGGAACGTACAGCTCGATGCACATGAAATTGTTGCAGCAGTAGCTGGTGCTTCCCCAGACTGCTGCAAAACTATCTCTTGCATTGAGCTGCAAGGCAGGCCTTGCAGCTCTGTACGACCCTAAGCACCAATCCGACCTGGCTCTGGCTCTGTACCTATCAGGTGGGCATAGTCATCCGCAAACCCTTCCACGTCTGAGGGCTGCTTGCGGAAGCTGCGTTTGAGGCGCTTGCTGGCTGGGTCCCACAGATGCTCCTCAACAAACTCAGCCACCTGTAGCCCACACAAAGTCTGTAGCTCTCTGCACGCCCATGCACGGCAGACGACAGGGCACCAAGTAGCACACCAGCAGGGGGGCAAGTGCAGCTTGTGAAGCACAGCGGCAAGCCCAAGCGCGGCCGATGTGCGGCTGCTGCACGTACCCAACACGAACACTAGGGAAGTTGGAAGGACGAGTGAAAACAGCAGACAGTCACGCCGGTACCTTAATGGCAGCCCTTTGGTACTCTGAGGGGTCACAGCCCTCCACAGGGAACGCTCGAGTGGCTGCTGGCTGCTCCTGCTGGAGGACCATAGACGCCTCTGCAAAAGCTGCGATTCCCATTCCATTCCAGGCGGTCACAATCTGCACAGCAGCAACGCTGTCAAGGTAGGGCCTGACAGAAATGCGTTATGGTGTCTGTACCACAGCAGACAAGTCACTGACTGGTGGCAATGCAAGACATGCATGCTTTGCTGCAGCTTGAGGGCCGCAGATGTGTGCACCCCTGGGCATGCACATGAAGTGCAACAGCGACATGGCTCACTCAGGCTAGGGACCTACATGCAGGAGACTGCCTGCTGCTGCCAGGCATGCTGCAGCCCATCCGAGTGCCCAGCGTCTACAGCCTGGATGGATCGGAGTTGCTTGCTCTCCGCAGACTGCACACCTTGTCATCAAGGTGGGGCCGTGACCTCTGCTTGCGACGGGCATGCAGCTTCTCCCGTGCTCCAGCCAGGAGCTGCACCGCCTCCTGCTCCGTCACGCCTGCACAAAGGACCCAACGAGTTCACCAGAGCAGGTGATGGCGCTGACTGCATCACAGCCTTTCCCAGCCAAGCTTTCTACAGAACTGTGTGCGACGCGGACCGGGGACCTTAAACATGCTGAGGTTGCTATGGCTATGCTGCAGCACCAGCCGGCAGCAGACTTAGACATCGAGCAACAGCAGAGGGTGAGGCACCCCAAGGCACACTTAAGTGCTTCACAAACTGGCTGGCAGACCAGATGCTAGAATGGTGGCAAACAGCCTCACCGGCCGCCTTTGCAGTGCCTGACAGGCTTCTGCGCTGGATGAGGCAGTTCAGGCCACCAAACTCCTGATGCGGGTCGCTGCGCGGCGACAGAGTGCAGTTGCCTTCTCCCCTGGAAAGCCAGTACACAGTCCTCAAGCCCGGCACCCCCCTGCTTGCAGCTGGTACGGGGCCAGACAACTGGTTTTGAATGCATGACATGGTGGGGCTGGGCGACCTGCTCAGCCCAGCAGGAGATGGGAAGCGGCCACCAAGCAGCCCAAAGAAGCACAGCAGTCATAGAAAAGCTGCAGGGGCGCAGCCTGAGGAGGCATCGAAGGGTGCCCAGACACAACGAGAGGACGCACGCTGTGCGTCAAAGCGGGCATGCCACCCACTGTATGTAGTAGTACGGTATGGCCACAGCTGCCTCCTGTGGCGTCAGGACCTCTGCAACTTCCTCCTTGGACCACAGGTAGAAAGCACCCTCCAGAGACTTGCCTGCCTTGTCCAGTGAGTCGGCATCCTGCAGGGCACCACACATGGCACAGCATCAGCTGTCCAGCAGGGGCGGCACCTGCATGTTGCCTGCAGCCAGATCTGCAGCATGCCATGCACAGCATCAGCACTTGCAGCACAGGCAGCACCTGCATGGCCTCTGCAGCCTTTCGGCAGCCAGGCACACATGGCAAGAGGTGCTGAGGCACTTCAGGCAGCACACACACTAAGTAAGACAATAGGTGTGTAGGGGAGGGGGGGCCTTCCGGTGGGCAGGCAGAGGCCAGGACTGTCCAGCAGAGCAGGCACGCTGCGGAGCACCACCTCAGCAGAGAACAAGCCGCCCCCAGGGTGTGTCATGTCCCGGCGCAGGTAGTCCAGCACGTCGCGGGCTGTGTGCGCAAAGCGCCAGTCCCCGGTCAGAGCGAAGGCGGCCAGCAGCGTGCTGGCCAGCTGTGGGTTGTCGTACAGCATCTGCAGCCAGCACAGCAGGCGCTGAAGGGGCTGGCAGTGGGCAGTGAGCAGCAGCAGACAGCATCTGTGGCCAGACTGCAGACCTCAGGAGGCAGACACATGCGGCCCGTGCATGGCCCAGACCCTCTGCTGCAGCTGCCTGATCTGCTGGAGCGACTGCCAGCTAACCCCATGACAAGCAGAGCACAAGCTGGTGAGGGCTGCAGTTGGCTGCTTCTTGCAGCCGACTGCCCTGATGCCCTGATGGCCCCAGTGATGTGGCCATCACAGTGGGCATGTGCAATCTGCACAGAAGCAGGCGCTTGCAGAGCCAGCGTCCGCCAAGTGCCCCTCACCTTCTCAAAGTGGGGCACGTGCCACAGCTCGTCCACGCTGTACCGGTGGAATCCGCCTCCCACGTGGTCGTGCATGCCTCCCGCAGCCATCTTGGCCAGCGTGAAGGTGGCCATCTGCAAGGGAGGTCCTGCATACGAGCTCAAGCCTGGGTGAACAGGCTTGGGGGTGCCCCCTGCTAAAGAGTGGAAGCGCATGGTGTGGGGCCAGGCACAAGCCGCTCACATGCAATGAAAGGCAAGATTCTGGTGCCAGACTGGGCAGCCTGAAGGGTGACACCGCGAGCACAAAGAGCCCACGCACAAGGGCAAGCCTGCTTAGGTGGCTGCTGCCAGGGGCCGGCTGCCACCGACAGGCAGATCTGGCAGCACTTTGGGCCATGGGACCACCTGCACGGGCTGTGTCGCCGGAGGCCCGCGCCTGCAGGTGTGCCGCCAGCAGTGCATTCAGCTCGGCAGGCCGCGGGAACTTCGGGGCGCCTGCACACAGGTGGCTCCGGCAACTCAGCGCGAGAGGAGTCAGCAGATGATTGGAGGGATGACGGGCCACAGCAGCAGGCAGGCCAGCACACCAAAAGGGGCACGGGGGACAGCCAGGCTCCTGTGCAGGGGCGACATGAGGAGGCCTGATGGGAGGGCAGGCAGAGGTGCGCAGGAGAGGAGAGCCCCAGAGCTCACCTCCAAAGCCGCCATTCCGGCTGTCGAAGCGCTCCTGCAGCATCTCCCCGCAGCGCTGGATGGCAGCCTTGTACTGGGAAGTGGACAACTGCTGGCCCTCCTCTGCAGCCAGAAACCCAGTCAGCATTGTAAAATGTTGCAGGAAGTTCACCCAGATGCCTGCTTCCCGCCAGAGGGCAGGTAATGGAGGTCAAGGCCTGCATGACATGTCACCTGCAGCCTGCGTGGCCTCCTGCAGCTGCCTCATGGTGTCAGCACTCTGCTCCTCGATCTCTGCTTGCTTGGTCTGCCACAGCCCAGCAATGCGCTGCAGCATCTGGTTGAAGCTGGGGCGCCCATGGGCCTCCTGTGGGGACCAAGGACGGGCGTCTGATGGTGGGAGCAGGCACCATGGTCGCCGCAAGGCAGCGCGGCATTCAGGCGGACTTCACCCCAACACAAACGATGGCTGACAGCTGTTCAGAGCAGCCAAGGCACCCACCTTTGGCGGGAAGTATGTGCCGGCAAAGAAGGGTTTCAGGCTGGGGGTGAGAAATGCATTCATGGGCCTGCAGGCCCACCCCACTGTCAGCACTGAGCAGCAATGCGCTGACAGGGAGTTGGCTGTGCTGGCCATGCGCACTCATATCCCCCAAACACTGCACAGCAGGCCAGCAGGGCATGCACCACCCACCAGCCGCCTCCGCCCTGTGTCGCCTGCAGGTATGTCATGAACAGGTGGTCCACATCAGGCCGCTCCTCCTTGTCCACCTTGATGCTCACAAAGCTTTCATTCAGGATGTCTGCCGTCTGCACAACAACCAAGGCAGCCTGTTGATTATCATCATCAGCAGCAGCAGCAGCAGCAGCATGCAGGTGGCATTGCTGGTTCCTGCTGGGGGCAGTGGAGTGTGCAGGTGGCTGCAAACTGCTGTCTTTTCTGTGGTGTGGCGCCTTCTTTCCTGCACAGAGGACCATGCACATGGCATTCGTGACACCCCACCTCCTGGTTCTCAAAGCTTTCCCGCTCCATGACATGGCACCTGCAGCAGGAGTGCCCAGGTGCAGGCAGCGGTCACAAAGTGTGGACGCTGCCTGCTTCATGAAGCCAGATCGACATGTCACAGTGACAGATTCACGTGCATTGGCATAGCTTGAAGCAAGAAATGCTGCATGCGACTTGTGAAACACTCACCAGTGGCAGGTCGAATACCCGACACTGAGAAAGATTGGCTTGTTCTCTGATTTGGCCTTGTCAAAAGCTGGCTGCCCCCAGGCGTACCAGTCCACCTGCAGGCCAGGCTGATGTCAATGCATGGAGGAAGCAACGGCCGCTGCAATGCATGCATGGCTTACTGGATTGTGGGCGTGCTGCAACAGGTATGGACTCTGCTCCTGGGCCAGTCGGTTGGCAGGCCTGGAGGTGTTGCCAATGCCTGCACTGTGCTGCTGCGCCCCCTCTGAGCTGCTTGCACCTGACATGATGACTGCCCCACGGGCCTGCCTATAGGGTGTTCTTATTGGGGCTCTCAGATGGAACAGGAGCTTCTGATGTACATGGGAGGCTGTCTGCATTTCAACCAGAAAATCAAATTCATCAAGTCTTTTCATCATCGGTGCCACATCGATAACATGTTGTCTTGCCGGCCAATTGCCCGTGGAGGCCTGGGAGCCAGGTCCCCAGCATGGACTGGCACATCTTCTGCCCTCCTCAATGCCAGAACTTCCAGGCATGCCCAGATCTGCCAAAGGTGATGAGTGGCTAATCAATCGGCCTGCAGGAATCCTTGCTGTATGCAGCCAACTGCCTGTGCACTGCAGGCCACATCATGCAGCCAGGCTGAGAGTCTCTGCGCTCACAGTAGACCAGCTGCAACCACCCTTTGCTGCCTTCAACACTGTAATAATTGTGCCATGGTGAGGGGATGCAACGCTGATCTGCTTCCATATGCAGCCAGCTCAATCATTGGCATGCTGTCTTGCAGGCTAGCTATGATATTTGCTCCACGCAATGAGCTCACCCAGGTGCATGGCCCTTGCACAAGCAAAGCTGCTCTGAATTGCACGGTCACAACATGCAGGATTGCTGCATGTGAGGTGCAGGCAGCAATAAAGTCCTTCTGGTCAATGGCAATCCCCTCCCTCATATTTGTGGCTTTCTTCATTGCTGCCAGCGTCTTGGAGGCTGACAATGTCGCCGAGTTGCTGGACAAGGTGAGACGCCGCTCAGCAACGGTCTGCTGCTTTCTACATGCAGCCCTTCTCTGTAGCTGACCACGCCTTGTGCAGTGCAGGTCCGCTTTCTTTTCTTGGAAGCTGTTGCTGACCCCAAGAAGATGGCCCAGCTGAACTCTGGTCAGGCCTATGCTGCCCAGGTGTGTTGTAGCTGGGCTGCTTCCCCAATAAGACTTTTGCGACTCCCTCTTTGCAGCATCCCTGATACACCAAGTGAGTGCAGGACTGGGCTCACCTGCTGTGCTTGGACTTCATTTGTGGCCGGTTCATTTACCTAGATGGGCTGGCGCGCAACATCCCCACCTGGCACAGCCTCTGGCTGACCTTTGCTGGTGAGCCTCCCCGGATAAATCAAAGTGCACAGCGTTGCTTTAACTCTTTCTTTTGGTCCTGAAGTTGCAAAACTGAGGTGGGCTACCCTGTGGCATATGCAGGCGGCCCCATTGGCATCCTCTCGCACTTCTTAACAACAGCAGCAACAGGAAAGCAGCCAGGCTTTGTTGAGCCTGCTGCACCAGCCCAGAGTGCCTCAGCCCCACCCAAGGAGGCTGCAACCACCACCAGTGAATGAAGTGAGTGTGCTACGGCCTCCAGATGTCAGCCATTAAAAAGAATTCATTCAACACTCGCACACACAGTTTCAATGAAATGATGCGCACTTCGATGCAGAAACGGGATGATGTCTTGCATGCATGTGCAGTTTGCTCCTTTTTGGTTTCAGGCTTTGGTCATAAGTCCTTCTGCATAGCAGCAGGCGCTGCATGTGGTCCAGGAGTAGCTTGCCAGTGGCCCACTACCAGCCTTTGGTGTTCCGCCACCGCTTGATGTCAATCTCCTTGGCATGCAGATGCCACTTTGCCTTGTTATTCACTCGCAAGACTTCCTCCTTGGCTCTTTTCCACACATTGACGGCTCTGCAGCAGCCGTGAATGTTTGTGAGCTGCAACACTAGATGCGCGATGCAAACCTTGACCGCTCTGCAGCAGGGGGGGATGTTTGAGATTATGCTGCAGCACCAGATGGGAAATGCAGCAAACATGTTCAGCTGCGGTAACCACTTGTGCAGCTGGAAGACCTCTGTGTGCAGCTGGCACTTGTGTGTCAACCACCTCCTTCAGCCAACAGGCGAGTCCTTGCCTCCACAGCGGTCACCTGAACGGCTCACTGCTCTTTGTGTTGAACTTCGGCAGAGGCTCTGCTGACAAGTGCTGAGGGCGCGCCTCCTGCCTGGTTGCGTAGGCATCTTCTGATTTGCCCATGGCTGCTGTGAGTGGCTGGATCAACCAACCGATCGCTTAGCTGCCAGATGTCGCCGTGTGCCAAGTCTAAACGGAAAAGGTTTATTATGCAACTGCTTCCCCGGTTTTAAACTGAAAATTCCCGCAAGATGTGCACTAGCCCGTTTACACATGCATCGGCAGTTACATTTCCAAGGGGGACCATCTGGAGCCAGGAATCATGACAAATCTCATTCAGCATATTCCAAATACAGGAGCGTTGCTTCAAGATACTCAGAAGAATGCAGCCCTTTACTGCCATCAACAGGTAGAACAGGAGGACCAGGCTTTCAGGGGCCTCCAGTGGGGTGCATAACGACCTGCAAGCACAGGATCAGCATCAAGTAGAGCAGGCGGACTACTGGGCAGGGAGTACCTGGTGCGGGGCAAGAGTTGCTCCCAGACAGCATCGAACTGTGGACCACAAAGCAGACTTTGTACCTTGATGCAGCCGTCCAGTTTCTTGTTGAAGATCTCATAAGCCTGCGGTGCCTTATCGAGTGTAGGCTCGTGAGTGATGACAATCTCAGGGTGCAGCTCGCCAGACTTGATGAGCTGCAGCAGCTCCTTCCAGTACTTCTGCGTAGGACACTGGCCACCTGGAGAGCAATCATACAGGTTGAGCAGCCACCACTTCCTGGCTCACCCTTCGGTCAATGCTGCATTAGGGCAGACACACACTGGAGCAGCAAGGCTGCTCAGACAGGCTTGCACACAGTTGACACAGGATTACACAGGCTGCAAGTTAAAAGAGCAGCAGCAGCCTGAAAGCAGCAGCAGGGCAGAACATACACAGGCTCCACAGCCTCCAGACTTGAGCAGCAGGGCACCAAATGCACGCTGGCACAGGCTGCATTTTGCAGCACCAGCGGGCCGCAGCAACAGAGTAACAGCAACAGTAGCACTGACCCCTGAACTGCATGTGCTTCTCCATGAGGGCACCCAGATTGAAGTGGTTGGAGAAGCCTGCATAGGCCCCAATCTGCAGCAGCAGGCAGCCGACTTGGTGGCAGAGCAGGATTTTCTGCAGCGGCAGGTGTGTCAGGCGATTGCAGGCTGTGTTTGCAGTGCTACATGTGTTGCTGCAGTGCTAGGGCTGTGTCACAGCAGAATCCTCTTCCAGGTGCATTTGGCCCATTCTGACGCAGGCTGGTCTGCTGATCACTGCAGGCTGCCTGCTCACCACTGAGATGCGGCCGCCCTTGCGCGTGCCCTGCAGCAGCACCGTTGAGTGCATTGTCAGGCCAGGTAGTGCACACCCAGCATTGCTCATGACAGCTTCTCTTGCTGCTGCTGCTGCAGCACCACAGCATTGCCACTGCATACTTCTCCAGCTGCTGACAGCATTGCACATGGTACGTGCTGCTGCTGCTGCCCACTGCCCTGGCTGCTGAGGCACAGCACTGCTCAAGGCTGGCGCCGAGCAATCTGCTTCTCTGAATACTCAAGGACAACATTGCAAAAGGCAGCCTGCCCCCTTGCCTTGATGATTTCGTTGACGGTGTCGCTGGGGTCGGTCTCCAATCCCACTTTCCTCTCTAGCAGGTGCTTCTTCTCCTTGGAGTAGTGCATGCCCACCTGCAGCAGGCAATTCATCAAGGTCACAGGCAGGCTGGACAGCCAGGGCATGCATGCTGCGAAGCAGGCACGCACACTGTAGACTCAGACGGCAATGCAGGCAGGCAAGCATGCCAGCGCATGCAGGCCGTGCTGAGGTCGGGCGCCCTGCAATTGCGTGGAACCTGCATACAGTGTTGGCTGCAAGGCCCCCTGCCAGGGACAGAACGACACAGGAGGCTGAAGCGCTGCATGCCAACTGCTGGAGCTCAACACGGCAGAAGGCAGGCTCACCATCTCGATGCCCACGTCAGGCCCATGGGGAGGCAGCATCTCCTTCAGCACCTGCACAGCAGACAGCACTCGATCAGGGAGACGGCTCTGCATCCGCCATCTGCTGAGCGGCCCCAGCAGGCAGCTGAGCAACAACGAGAGGCATGCCCCGGCACACTCAGCCCCCAGGGAACCCAGGGAGCCAAGGCAACTCTGCATGCAAAGGACGCTGAACACCAAAGCAGTGCTCAGGCTGTGCACTTCCCATGTGCTCACCCGCTGATGTGCTCAGCAGCAAGTGATGCAGTTGACAACAGCAATGCTCTGAAGGCTGAGTGCCCAAGCCTCACCTCTGGCACATCCTTGCCTTTGGGAATCTGGTCAAAGTTGAGGGTCTCCACGCCGAGCTTGGTCTGGGCAAAGTCCAGGCGATACTGCTGGTTGTCGATCATGACGACCCGTTTGGCCTTCTTGTACTTGCAGATCATGGCAGCCAGGATGCCCACTGCAGCAGGAGAGACGCAGATGTCAGTGCAGCAGCACTGCAGCACCATGGTGTTGAGCATGCATGCCAGCCTCACACAGCCAGAGCAGCGCAGTGCAGGCAGGTGGGGCTGCTGTGCCTGCAGTCAAGAGAAGCAGCACTGAGAGGTCGCAGCAGTGAGAGTCAGGACTGAGAGCAGCAGTCATCTGGTGTTCAGGGCGCAGGGCATGCGGGCTGGCAAACTGGCGCAGGGTCAGAGGGGAGGTGCCTTGCAAAGATGTGCAGGCACAGGACAGGTAGGGTCGACAGGTGTGGCAGGGAAGCGGTCTGGGCACACCTGGCCCGCATCCCCAGATGCCCACTGTGTCCCCCTCGCCGACGTCCCCCAGCTCAGTGCCGTGCCATGCCGTGGGGAAGATGTCGCTCAGGAAGCACACCTGCAACCAGCACAGCGAGCAGTGGGCTCCACCCTGGCCAGTACGCAGCGGGGTGTGGCCCCACACCTGGACCAGGCACAGCAGGCACAGGCTACCTGGCAGAGAGCAGGCAGCCAGGCAAGCCCCCGGATGGGCCTCAATACAGTGCTTGGGTGGCACTACCACTGTACCCAGCAGGCAGCAGCAACAGCACGCTGGTGGCGGCCAGGAGTGAACTTGCCAGGCAGGCAGCACAGCGCCCAGGTGGCCCACAAAGCGGGCAGCAAGTGGCAGCATCTGCTGGCACGCTCACCCTCTGATCCACCAGGTCAGCTGGGATTTTGAGGGTGTTGGTGTTGGCAAAGGGGACCCGCACGTACTCGGCCTGCTCGCCCTCCCAGCCGCCCTGCAGCCGGCAGGTTGGTGCAAGGGTGTGGGGTCTTGGACCAAAATGCATCGCAATCAGCAGGTGGACGCGTGCATTGCAGCCGAGCACCACGGAGCAGCTCAAAGCGGGCCAGAGGTGCAGGCCAGCAGCAGTCGTCTTACACAGAGGTGAGTGTAGCCGTACATTCCGGAGATCTGCGGGAGCAGGCAGGTGGTCAGCTTGGTCTCTTGCCGAAGCAGCAGCTGTGGCATGCGCATGTGTCACCAGGCAGCAGGACATGTACCCACCCTGTCACCATACAGCTTGTCCAGGGCAGCGCTGCACAGCAAGAAGTGACGGTCAGCATCTGAGGCCAGCATGCAGCAACTGCATGCAAGTGTGATCACAGCAGGCGCTGAGTTCAACTCAGCATGCAGGCATTGCATGCAGCACACAGGGATTGGCGGAGAGCTGTCGATACCTGCATGCGCATCAAGTTGGTTCCCAGCCTGCAGCAGCACATGTCTGCAGCCCACCTGGGATTGGTGCTGTCGCACAGGCTGAACAGCTTCTGCTCACAGAACATGCAGGCCCCACAGCCCATGTCAAAGGGAATGACGACCCGGTCCCCAACCTTGCAGTTGGTCACTTCCGGGCCGACCTGGGGGCAGGCAGCCAGTTGATCACCATGCAGCACAGCTTGACAGCCTGCACAGAGGCAGCATTGGCAAGCAAGGCATTGGTTTGTTGCTGCAGTGAGACGGTGCACGATGGTTGAGAAGAAGCACCCATGTGCTGCAGCAGCAGTGCTGGGGGCAAGCAAGGATGCATCCTGGCAGCAGCAGGCATCGTCATGTGGGCAGGGAGGCAGCGTGGACCTGCTGCTGCAGCTGGGCCGTGTCCAGAAGCGCAGCAGTGCAGTACCAGCCAGGTGAAAAGGCTTTAAGCGGGATGAGTCAGTTTCATGTACAGCAGAACGCACCTCCTTGACAATGCCCATGCCCTCATGGCCCATGACATCTGCAGCATCAGGGCAGGAGTCGGCTGCTTGCAGGTACAGCAGTGCCAACTCTGGCACCAAGGATTTGTTGTGGCTCAGACCACACACCTCCCTTCTCCATGCCAGGGAAGGCTCCAGTGTACAGGTGCAGGTCGCTGCAGCAGGCACAGAATGCTGGGTAGCGGTTGAAGCGGCACAGACTCAGCCTCAGACTGAAGCGCCTTTGGTACGGGGCGCCAAGCTGCCCAGTCAGCGTGGCCACTTCCAGCCAGGATACATCCGTCAAGCTGGCCCCAGAACTGCTGGAAGCTTGGGGGTCAGGCAATGCAGCTAGGGGCACAGGGCAGACATGTCGCAGAGCACCATGTGCAGGAAGGATGCGCATGCAGATGGCAAGGGCGAGACAGACCTGCCACAGATGTTGGTGGAGGTGATCTTGACAATGGCGTCCTCAGGGTCTGCACGCAGCAGCCCAGCTGTCTCAGGAGGGCCAGCAAGACACGTCAGCTTGAAAGTCGCCCCAGCCACAGGCATGAGATTGAGAGGCTGGGGACTTCGTCAACGAGGTGCAACCTCAAACAGCTTGCTGCAACAGCACTAGGGCACAAGCAGACACTGGCCCACCTGTCACAAGGGGCACTGGGCGCTTGGTGTTGACACGCACGTCGTTGGCGCCATGCCACTCAACAGCCGTCATCTGCAGGCCGGCAACAGGCATGTCAGCAGGTGCAAGAGAGAGCAGTGCACGGGGATTCCAGCAGGGCAGTGCTGCCAGGACAGGTGCAGCTCGCTGCCAGGCAAGCATGGTCAGCATGCCAGCAGGATCAGACAGCTGTGACAGAACGCTGCAGGTTGCCAGGGCAGCGCAGGAGGCCATGCTGACAAGGCGCTGAAAAGTCCCCATGAAGTGCAGGCCCCGCTGCACCATGCAGTTGCAGGAGCGGGCGGAAGACTCAGGGGCCTGACCTTCAGGTCGGGGTCGTGCTTAGTGGGATTCAGTGGCCTGCGCTTCCACTGCGTCTGGGCCATGATTGCTGGCTGCTGTTGCTGGCTCTGCCTGGGAGGTGGCTGGAGGGCTGGCAGGTTGCTGAGCAATCTGGTCAGGTGAGATGGGGAATTTGTACTTCACAGAAGGATCTGCCAGGAAAGGCTGGCCAAGAATGCAAACTACACGCTGACTCCTTTCAAGTTGTTGAAAAGAGGGCTTGAACAGGACAGAAGGCTGCAGCAGAGCCTGTGGTGCCCCAGCTTGGCGATCAGAGTGTAGCCACTCATGCTGCAGGCTCCCCACCTTCAGTAATGCTCAAAAAATCATCTATCACTGGGAGGATGGATGGGTGCCGTCTAAAGCTGCAAGATCTGTCAAAATCAGTTTATGTGCTCTGTGTCTTGAGCTCTGCTGTGTTGCTTCCCACAGGAGGCTCCCTCCATTGAGCCTCCATTGCGCTGCATACAGCTCAGACAAGGCAGCAGTTTCATCCATGCAATGCATCTTGAAAGTGTGACATCAAGCCAGGATGCACGGTACAAATCACAGCGCATACCAACCCCGATGATCTCTTGCCTACATGCGCTGCATAAGGCAGCAATTCCAGCCATGTCCTGCACCATGGACACATGAAACAAGGCTGCGTGCACTGCACATTCAACTGTGCACCCAACATAATCAGTGCTCAGTCATGAATTGATCTGCTGATGAGGGAGGCCTCATTTAAGATGGATAGGCACAAGCTTTGCAAGTTTGGAAGATAGAAATGATTGCTTTCTATGGGCTTATAGAAAGCAACTGGAATCATTTCATTCAGCACACCCCTAGTGCGTCGCCTATCAATCATCCAAAGTAAACCGGCCTTCGTCTGCGGCCCATCTTGCAGCCATGGGGAAGTTTGATGCCTTCCAGCAGAAGATGCAGGATGCTGGCCTGAACCAGGCAGCAATCGATGCCTTTCGTCTGAACTATGAGCAGCTGGAGCAGGGGGTGACTGGCCTGGTGAGATACCAGCATTGTTTCATGTGCCTGTGGGCACATCCCCTGTGCAGCTCAGACACCCCTGCACAGGCGATGTGCCCCTTGGATGATGAAGCCTTCAGGGCTATATTTGCATACAGGCACATGCTTCTCAGAAGCCAGTCTGCATTGCAAGAGCCAACCGACCATCCACAGCAGCCATCCATGATGGTGTGCCGCAAACTGCAGCACTGCATGGCTGATGTCGTGCAGCAGGTGGTGTTCAGCCTGGCATCCATCAGCACTTCGAGGCTGCAATGGTGTGAGTGTCCTGTGCCTGCCCTGTGCTGCCTGTCAACCCCCAAGGCCACTGCAGGTGGCAGAGAAGGACATTGATGCCATCCCCAGCCTCCCAAAGCTCTCTGAGCTGAAGGAGTCACAGAAGGCGGACACATCCGTGAGCAGCATCCTGGAGTGCACACTTCGTGCGCATGTTGCGACATGCTCTTCCGCATGGCCTTGACAAGACCTCCAGGCCTCTTGGTGCTTGCCCCTGCTCTGCTACCTGCCTCCACACAGTGCCTGCCCTGCTCTTGGTTCTGAGTGCTGGATGTGTCAGCCAACGCCTGCGCCCTCGCACAACCCCCCTGCTCTAAACATAGCGCGCACAGGGGTCGCTGTGCCACAAGAGGTGTGGGGCAGAAGATGGATCACAGGGCTGTGGGTGACCATACGCCCGGCAGCTCAGAACTCACGGCTGTGCCTGCAGAAACTGCTGTCCCAGACGGCAGTGCTGAAGCTGAACGGCGGGCTGGGCACCTCCATGGGCCTGGAGAAGGCCAAGAGCCTGCTGCCTGTCAAGGACGGCAAAACCTTTCTGGACCTCATTGCCGAGCAGATCACCTACAGCCGCAAGCAGTTTGGCGCCAAAGTCCGCTTCGTGTTGATGAACAGCTTCAGCACCAGCGACGACACTAAGGCCCACCTCAGCAAGTCCCACAAGGACCTGCTCAGCGAGGAGGACGTCGAGCTGGCAAGCCTTTGCAGGATAGATTGCGGGCATGTTCTCAAAGGCTAAGTTGTTGTGTGGTCTGCTCTCCTGGGCAGCATGGGGCAGGTCCTGTGCTTGACAAGCAAGGATGGAGACTAGGTTGGCCTACCTTGAGAATCACGGCGTGTGACTTCTGGGTTCTGGAAGCACGAGGCTTCTCAACTCCCCAGTGGGCTGGCAGGGCCTCAAGCATTTGCAGAGCACTCCTGCTGCATTCTCTTGATTCTGTGTTTCTTTCTGTGCAGCGAGTGAAAACCCGGTGCAGAGCATGCCCTTTTGCCAAGCAGGGTCCCCTACTACTGCTGCAGGTGCAGAACAAGTCCCCCAAGGTCGACGCCAAGACCATGGAGCCGGTCTCATGGCCAAAAGATCCAGACATGGAGTGGTGAGTATGTTTTGCTGAGATACTAAGGTGGCAGGCATCACACTGCGGCCTCTGTGCTGAGTCAGATATCTACGTCCTGCAGCAATGCATCATCCCGCGCATGGTGCGTGCTTCAGACAATCATGTCAGGCGGCACACACAGTGCTGCTGTCAACGCGGTGACCCTCACAATCGTGGGCTGGACCTGAGCTTTGCCTGCATGGTGCGGCTCTACAAGCAGCTGCAATCCTGTGTGCAGGTGCCACTGGGTACGCTGCAGCCTGCTGGCACACTGCTGCAGTCAGGGTGCAGAGCACTGATGTCCTTGCTGGCTCCTGTGTGTAGGTGCCCCCCTGGGCACGGCGACATCTACTGCAGCCTCCTGGGCAGCGGCATGTTGGAGCGCCTGGTCCACGCAGGCATCAAGTACCTGTTTGTCAGCAACTCTGACAACCTTGGTGAGGCTGGGGGCCAGGGTGCCTGGGCTCGCACATGCTGCCCTGGCTGTCACTCACTGCTCGACGTGCTGAGGCGGTCTGGCAACGATCAGGCTGCCCTTATCATGCCTCTGTCCAGAGCATAAGTGGGCACAGCAGCTTCGCAACAGCACAGGTGCCATGCGAGGACCAGCCTGATGCACAGATCGCACTGCGTCTGCTGCGGAAGGTCAAATAGACCTGATCGGTCCAGTCCAACCTGGGCTTGTCACCAAGACCGACTGGCAGGAGACAAGGGTTGCAACAAACACAAAAACCTGTGGCTGCAGTGCGCAGGGCACTGGCTGCTTGCAGGCAGCCACAGGTGTCGTGACAGCCTAACCCTGCCAACACCAACCAGGCGCCCGCTGCAGCTTGCAGCGTGCAGCACAACTGTTGACAACGCCTGCTCCTGCAGGTGCCACGCTGGACCTGGACCTGCTGGCCTACTTCGCCAGCTCGCACAAGGCGTTCATCATGGAGGTGGCTGAGCGGACAGCGGCCGACAAGAAGGGCGGGCACCTGTGCAAGCGCAAGTCGGACGGGCGCCTCATGCTGCGGGAGAGCGCCATGTGCCCCGATGACGACAAGGCAGCCTTCGAGGACGTGGGCAAGTGAGTGTCTGGCAGGCAGAAGCCTCCAGATAGAGTGCGGACAAGAGGCTGTGCAGGGGGCTAGCCAGACAATATCCTGAGGAGTTGGAGGCATGACAGTGGTGGCAGCTTTGTGGCAGCCATTTGGTGCTTCCCTGTGTACGGCGCAAGGCAGAGCTTGTGGGAGCTGCAGCCCCGCTAAAGCCGTGCCGTCTTGAGTGTGGCACCAGATGGCTTGCTCTAAATCTGGCTGGTGGGCCTTTGCAAGCCCTTCGTCAAGCCAACGGTGCCTGCAGGCACAAATTCTTCAACACCAACAACCTGTGGGTGAACCTGGACAGCCTCCAGGCCACCCTCAAGTCCTCTGGTGGCGTGCTCAAGCTGCCCCTCATCAAGAACAAGAAGACCGTGAACCCCAGGTATCGCCGCACAGGGCCGGGCGGCTAGACTTGCTTTTTGGCTGAACACACCTGTGCACCACAGCTACACGGTGCCTCGCCGCCTTGCATGCAGCCGAGTACCCTGCTGCCCTGCTGATGGTGAACCTGCTGCTGCAAAGGGGCATCTGCAGAAGTCCAGACCTGCTGTGACTTTAGGGCGCCTGGGGAGGGGGCAACGCCGAGGCACATGCCTGCAGGGATTCTGACACTCCAGCAGTCTTCCAGCTGGAGACAGCGATGGGCTCCGCCATCGAGTGCTTTGACAATGCAGGGGCAGTGGTGGTGCCCAGGGAACGGTTCGCCCCCGTGAAGACATGCGGCGACCTTTTCGTCCTGCGATCAGATTGCTACAAGGTGGGCAGCCTGCCCCCTGCGCATAGGGGCTGATGTTGCAGACTGTCGTGGGCCCTTTTGAGACACTGGCACCTGCGCGGGCGCCCCTACCTGCCCGGCTGTGCAAGGGGTTCATTTGAGACCGCAAAGAGGTGTTTGTTGGTGCTCTTGCAGCGACGGTGGCCCATTGTCACTGCTGATGGGTGAAGCCTACAACCTGCATGCATGTGACTGCATGCAGCTAGAGCAGCACAGCGATGCAGTTGGTGCACAGAGCACCTTGCAGATGCACCGGCAGACCTGCGCTGTAGCCGCCAGAGCACTCAAGTGTGTGTCATGTGGGCTGCACAGGCCTGCAGCTTGGTGCCATCCGGCACTGCACAGGCCGGCTGACATCTGAGCTCCGTGCTATGCGTGTTCTGAGGTGCCTGCCATGTGGGCTGCAGGTGACTGAGGCCAGCACAGTGGTGCTGACAGTGCCGGAGGCCCCCCTGATCAAGCTGGATGACAAGCACTACAAGCTGGTGGATAAGATGGAGGCGCTGGTGGAGGAGTACCCCTCCCTGGTGGAGGCCAAGTCCCTCACCGTCAAGGGGCCTGTCAAGTTCACCAAGGGGGTCACCATCAAGGGTGCCGTTACCTTTGAGAATGGTGAGGAGCCAGGCCCAGTTGCTGCAGATGTGTTGGCAATACTGCTGAGGGGGGGGGGGGGG